>JBBPUD010000722.1:0-11039 GCA_038094475.1 Phylloporus aff. rhodophaeus
CGTGTATCAGAACGAATGAAGACGTAGATGTGAGCGTGACCGTTCACAACACTGGTTCTATGGATGGCAAAGAAGTCGTTCAGGTTAGATTTAACATGGCATCGTCCGGGTGTATGACTAATGTTCTGCTTGACCCTCGAACAGGTATACATGGTAGACCTCTTTAGCTCTGTCGTCACCCCAAACATGCAACTGGTTGGTTTTACCAAGGTGGACATCCCGTGAGTCTTTCGGATTCTGATCGCACTTCATGTTTGTTCCTAATGTTGGTTACAGTGCGGGACAATCAAAGACAGTGACCATCCCCGTGAAGTCGAGTCAACTTGCCGTGTGGTCACACAGGCAAGTCTTCGTTGACAGTTTATTTTACGAGCGAGACTGACGCTCTTTTCCAGCAACAAATGGGTCGTCGAGCCTGGAAAGTTCTCCATCTTTGTTGGAACGAGCGAGGAGGTGTACCTCAACACCACACTTACCGTGGAATAATATGGTTGGCTGTGTCATAAATATTGAAGGTTGTGATCATTAGGCGCTGGTTTGTCTCTCGAGGCCGGTACATTGCCTAACCGCTGGAGTCTTTCTTAGTCAGTTTTGGGTTATCGCGTAGTTTGTCATTGTGACCTTTCCCTCTCCCTAACGTTGTGCCTTTCCGTTCTAGCAATCAACGTGCTTAGTCGGTAGCACTGCGACTGTTGGAGAACCCGACATGGTTTCCGTTACACTCGAAAGCTTTCGGAAACCTCCTCCATCTTGTGAATATCATGCAGTCATGCCCAAGGAACCACGATTCCATTGTCCTCATACGCGCCATACATTCAAACAAATGATTTCGTTTCACGGATCTAGATGCTCAAGTACCCGCAGTTCCCGATGCATATACTCGGTGTTGTTAGTGACGAGAACGTCACCTGCTTAGATACGGCCAAGATCTATCCCGATATAACAAGAACGAAATGTATGGGGACTCACAATGTCTTGCCTCCATGAAATGGGTTGGTAATGGCCAATCACTGGAAACATCAATGATGCTCGTTAAGAGGGGCGCCTGACAGTATTCGAGGGTATTTCTGCATCGGCGGGGTGTACGCTTTTCCCTGGTCCGTGGAAATCACCGCTAGACTCTAGTACCTGCGTTAATACTGTAGCCAGACAAAAGGGGCTTGATCAGCGCATATGGGATCTACTCGTGTGGGATCTATGTACGTAAGCTGTTCGGATAGCGAGTTTTGGGGTTATCGTGCCTCGTCAAATGCGCCCTCATTCTCCTTCAATACCCGAGAAAGAATTCACATACGAAGCGCTGAAACAATCGCTTCGTCTTGATGGACGCAATAGACTGGAAATACGTACTCCAGTCATCACGTTTGGCTCAGAACTTGGTTGGGTTGAGTGTACGTTCGGCAAGACTCGGTGCGAATGCTAATGAGTTCTGCGCGTGCACTAGATCTTACGTGTCCATTATAGTGTTGTCGCAAATGTTGATGCAAAAATGGTGAAGCCACAACCAGAGCGACCATTCGAAGGCATTATCACGATCCACTCTGAAATTTCGCCCATGGCCTCGGTTGATTACGAACTCGGTCGGTAGGCCCATGGTTCGTCTCTATTTTTGAACTCTAACTTTTAGAATCGTAGGCCATCAGAAGATGAGGTCACACTAACACGGATGCTTGACAAGATTGTGAGGCGAAGTGACGCGATAGACAAGGAATCCCTTTGCATCCTTGCCGGACAGCGCGTGCGTCAATTCTATTCGCGCTCTTACTTGAAATATCTAAACAACGCATCCCGTTAGGTTTGGCATCTCCGTCTTACTGTCCATTGTCTCGCCGACGCAGGAAACTTGCTTGACTGTGCCAGCCTCGCAAGTATTGTCGCCTTCAAACACTTCCGTCGACCAGAAGTCGAGGTCATCGGGGACGACGTCATCATTGTTCGTATATTTTTTCGTCAATTGATCCGCTCCACTAGACTAAATACACACCCTGATATTATAGCATGCACCAGAGGAACGCGCTCCTGTACCGCTTGCTATCCACCACACACCATTCTGCGTCACATTTGCATTTTTCCCTGATCCAGCGACGCGTCCTGTTGTGGATCCGTCGCTGCTAGAACAGAGATTGAGTGCTGGAACGATGAGTATCGCGTTGAATGCACAGCGCGAAATATGTGTTTTACACAAAGCAGGAGGTGTGCCAACACCACCTGACGAGATACTACAGCTACTCGATGTTGCAGTGCGTGTCGCCAAAGACTTGGACAAGCTAGTTGAATCTCGGTTACGAGAAGATTGGGTAGGGCGCAAGGTTGAGGTACGATAGACTACGGTTAAAAAAGTCCTATTTAGTATCTCGGTTTGATCCACAGAGAATACGAGGATGTTGTAGGAAATTATAGGAATGCGAAGACTTTATTTTCACTACGTAAATGTAAACCCTAACCTTAATACGGGGTTTCTGTGGGAAAGTGAACGTGTCTCGCTGAATAGCAAGTTGAACTTGGCACCGCATTCGAACTTCAGTCTGTGTCCAGGATGTGGCTACCTACACTTGCTGGGCTCTTCTTACTGATCTCTCCAGTCTTTGGTGAACCATCGAGTTCATCTGGCTCGATTGCCCACCCCAACCTGCAACCACTCATCTCGCGTGCGGACACCCTCCTTTCCGCTGGTCATTTCGGTGATGCTGCAAGGACCTACACGGACGCAATTTCGCTCTCTCCGGGCGACTACCTTCTGTTTTACAAACGTGCTACAGCCTACTTCTCGCTCAGCAGACATGCCAACGCACTGGACGACTTCTCAAAAGTCCTAGAGCTAACTTCTGGCGAGTTTGACAAAGCCATCATCATGATGGCAAAGATATATACAAAGGATGGCGATTTCGCTCAGGCGCAAAGCACACTGGATACCTATGCATCTAGAGTTCCCAATAGTCCTGCCGTAGACGAGTTGATATCGGACATCAAGGAAGCCCAAACAGCCGCGAAGAAAGCAAGCAATGCGAAACGCGCCCAACTTTGGACAGTCTGTTCGGAGGCGGCGACGCAGGCGCTCCGAGTAGCGAGTCACAACTTTGAGATTCGTCGAATTCGTGCAGAGTGCAGTCTCGCAGGAGGTGACCCCCAAGGCGCTGTCGTCGACTTGAGGTCCGTGTTTCTGTCTCCCCCTTTTTATGACGCTAACGCACGTCTATAGCCGGCTATCGCATCTCTCCCAACCCACTACCCCTGCCTTGATGCGCATATTCCGTTTGGCATATTTCCTTCTTCCACCTTCTCAGTCCACCTCTTCGCATACGTCCCACCTCGCGCCTCTCAAGCAATGTCTACATCTGGATCCTGACTCACCTTCTTGCAAACCAGCCCACAGGCTGGTAAAGAACCTTGACAAGGGCTTCGCTAAGCTCGACAAGTCCATCCAAGATAACGACTGGACAGGCGTTGTCAAACACGTTGCTGGACCATCAAAAGAATTTCCAGGAGACGGTTTAGCCTCCACGTTTGAGGATGCGTTGCAAAAACATGGATCACCTGAGCTGTTTTCCTCCTCGATACCCATCCCAGACGTGCGGCTCTCCAGTCCGCGGCGCGCACACATTCTACGATCGATGTGCCGTGCGTATACCAAGCTGAATCTACCAAAGAAGGGCGAGGTGTGGTGCGATGCACTCTTGGCGATGTCGGAGGACGCTCTCAAGGCTGCAAGTGAGATGATGTCGGAGGGCAGTGCAGATGTCGACGGATGGGTGGGTAAGGGAGAGGCATTACTGGTTCATGAGCAGTGGGAAGAGGCTGTTAGAGCGTTCGAGAGGGCAGCAGAAGGTAGTGGCAGGAGTGACCGTGATGTCAGCATCTCCTCATTTCCCGCGTTCATCATTTGCTGATTTGTTTGCTTTTCAGGTACTTACACGGTTGCAGAAAGCCCAGCGATTACTGAAGCAGTCGAAGCAAAAGGATTACTACAAGGTTTTGGGTGTTGCGCGGGATGCCGACCACAAGACAATCAAGAAGGCGTAGTACGTATTTCGTTGTTCATATGTAATCCAAGTGTACTTACCTCAAATCTAGTCGTAGGTCCGCTATGACCGCTCACCCAGACAAGGGTGGTTCAGAAGCAAAGATGGCCGCGGTAAATGAGGCCTACGAAGTCCTCAGTAACCCTGGTGCGTTCCCACCGAGCTGACGAAGCACATTTTCATGATCTTCATACCCGCAGAACTTCGCCAGCGCTTCGACAATGGCGATGATCCGAATGACCCGAGCTCACAGGGAGGTAGCCCATTTGCAGGCTTCCAGGGTGGTTTCCCGGGCGGATTCGGAGGATTCGGAGGTAATCAGTTTTTCCAAACTGGCGGAGGTGGTGGTGGGTTCTCGTTCAGGTTTGGACACTGAGATCGATCGGTCCAACGTTGTTTTGTTCGTGGGCATAATGCTAGATCACGATAATCGGATGCAGAACTATGGACTAGGATGGTTGTTGTCATTTGTATTACCATATTCCCATTGTCTTCCCTGCCTTGTTCGTCACGGACAGGGAGGACGTGTTTTCTTACTGATGAGCATGTTTGCTGGTTCAATGCATGTGTCATCTTCTTTCGCCATGCGTGCAGATGGCAATCGAGCTTCGTGGTCTACAAAATGACAAAATGCGTTTAAACCTGCAAGATATTAAGTTGTAATGATCCCGTTACTCGTGAAGGATGCCAGGTGTATCATACCGTCGACCACCGACTTGGTCAGACCCCCAATCGACCTAGAACAAGGCATGCCAACACGATCCATTTCATACATTTTAATCACACAGAGGGAATGTGTCAGAAAGCCGCTCACCCTATTCGACTCTTTGATCAAGTTTGGACTGGGTACCTCAGCAGAAGTGAATAAAACAGGGAGGAACGTAAGTGGCTGGCGGCGACCTCGGGGATATCCTCGGATGTGGCGCATTCCTCCATCATGTCGGGTGAGGAGTCAACAATCAAAATGCGCCACAGGGTAGTCCTCCAAGGGGGTTACGATGCACGACAACGGTGTTGTTGTGGGAAAGAGAGGGTGGTCGACTGTTTTCGTGCTTGTGCGCTGCGATCTTCGAAGGGGCAGTCTGAGCGTCGTGTCTGTATTACGAGTCCTAGAGATTAAAATGGTTAGACCAAGGTCGGTTTTGTGGGCGTCAAATAATATCAGGCGAGGCATAGGTGTTGAGATAGCCTGCTCTGTCGATTTGATATACCAACGTGCATCAAATGGTCACCTAAAGTGTTAACCGACATATGACCTAGACCAAATTGACGACGCTTGGGATGAATTCAAAGGGATAGGGTTTGAGTTCAATCATAGCACGAGGTCTGAAATGCTTACTTTTGGGCTCAAGAATGTACCGTGCACTGAACCATGTGATTTGGTGAGCACGCGACACGTGCTATTCTCGGCGTCACAGCAGGCAGCGAGATCAGAGTTCTTTTTGATAAGCGGCGTCAACTGCTGTACAGGAGAGATCCGACGGCGAGCAATTGAGTAGCGTGGACACATACTTCTTTTCGAGTCCCAGGCCGTCGGGAAGTTTTGCCTAGTAAGCAAGGCTGTTCGAAAAGAAATCGGTCCAGAGTCGTGTCCGCAGAGGGTGGATGCTATGTATTAGCATTTCGACGTGTACAGCATAAGTGATTGACGCTGGGTGTTAGTTTTGGTAATGGCCACAAAACACTGGACTTTCGTATTGGTCCGACGCTCGACAGTTTTGAAGTCTAATTTGACAGAATTCTCTTTGGGACTTACCTATCAAACAACTTTCCACTTCGATTGGCTGCGACATCGATATCCCTTACTGGCAGGGTTCAAAACCATGTGACAGTATCAACAAATGCTGCGGCAAGTTTAAACGTACCGGGGTTCTCGGGTGGTCTCAGAGGTGAGCTCGTAATATGAGAAAAGCGGTTTTTTTATCACGTCAGTAACAGCCAGCTGGGATGATTTGAACTGACAGGTGGTTTTAGGGGTACAAGGGCGAAGTGCTTCTCGGAGCACGTAGCACATTCCAAAAGCGGCGATCCAACTCCATGGTCACGCGTTACGCGGCAACCTGTTAACCAGCATTCAGGAGAAAGAGTCGAGCATTCTGCTCAGCGACTGTATTGGCGGTTGTGCCGATAGCATTGACAGATGAGGAAGCATCCGTCCCTCTGCCCTCATAGGGAACCCTGGCAACTGTACTTCCTGGGGCACCTGTGCAATTTACTCAATTTAAAATTCCCCGACAGATAAAAGCTTGAAGGTCAGTAGCTCCAATCCATCGAATAAGGTATCCCACTCCAATTATTGGCGTTCAACCATGTCTCGCCATCCATTCACAATGCTTCTCCCGGAGATAAGACATCTTGTACTGTCTTTGGCAATTGTTTTATTCCAGTCTCTGCCAATGGCGGGAGCATTTGACATGTCTGCAAACACGAACGTGAGTCGTAACTTTGTGCAGTTATTCCCTCGTTTCACTTTTTTTTTTCAGCTGGCTGTGTGAGTAGCACCATCTACTTTCTTCGTCTTTTTTTCGAATCTTTGGGCATGTCGTTTAGATACTGGGGCCAAAACTCATATGGCGCTACAAATCCAAGTGACACTGCTAATTGGCAACAAACGATTTCGTACTATTGTCAGGTAAGCTTGAATTATACATTCATTTTCCGATGTTTCCTAGCTCACTTTTCATGACAGGACGGCACCGTTGACATTATTCCAATCGCGTTTCTGGACGAATTTAATAGTACAGGCGGTTTGCCGTCCGTGGATCTCGCTAATGTGCGTTCAGACCTGCCATGCTTTCCCCCGACGACCAATCTCTCTCTCGTAGATCTGTAGCGCATCCTCCAACCCGGTATATGCTGGGACCCAACTTCCAAACTGTTCCTTCCTTGCATCAGGTATCCAGGCGTGCCAGGAAGCAGGAAAGATTGTGACCATATCACTTGGCGGAGCTACTGGTTCGGCATCCTTCGCGAACGATGCGGAGGGCCAAGCTTTTGCAAAGATTATTTGGGACCTTTTTCTTGGTGGGACGAGTGCCACTCGTCCGTTTGGTGATGCCGTGCTAGATGGGCAAGTCTCTGTTGCCATAAGTGTTATGCGCGGTGTGGCTAATCGTCACGAAAGGATCGATATGGATATCGAGGGTGGATCGCAGACAGGATTCACTGCATTCTTGACGACCCTCCGTCAGCTGATGAATGGCGGCAACAAACCGTTTGTCTTCATTATTCCAGACGACCTTGTACTCATCTTTATCGTATTTCAAGGTATTACATCACCGCGGGTAAGCAAGACGTTCCAACTCGCATGCTGTAGTCACGAAATATCCCTAGCCCCACAGTGTCCTTACCCTGATGCATATATTGGTGCTACAATCAACGCGGTACCCTTCGATGCCGTTTTTGTGCAGTTCTGTGAGTATGGCGGCTCCGCCTTGCTGGTTTGTGACACTTTTGCTCACTCTTCACGTAGACAACAACTACTGCGGCCTCAATAACTATGGAAATTCGAACGTGAGTGTCGGTTGAGCGCTGTATATGCACCATTTATCGGGCCTCATGCTAGGACTGGAACTTTGCTACCTGGTACATACCGAGCACGTTTCTCGCCTCAGATGACCTCATTCGTACTACAGGGATAATTGGGCCAAGACAGTGTCTCCAAATCGAAAGGTGAAGGTATTCATTGGCGCGCCTGCGTCCTCCACTGCAGCAGGGTCTGGTTATGTCGACGCCTCCACGATCTCTACCATTATCGAGCAAACGAAGAGCGCGTATTCCTCATTCGGCGGTGTAATGCTGTGGGACATGTCTCAAGCCCATGGTTCGTGTTCGATTGCGAAAGCCAGGCACTTGATCGCTCACGGAAAGCAACAGCCAACAATAGGTACGACGTTTCCGTGAAGGATGCGCTCAAGGGTGGGTCGACGAGTCCACCTGCTACTTCAGCTACGACGACGACACCACCTACTGCTACGACGACAGCCGGCAGCGGCTCTTGCAATGGAGTTTCAGCGTGGCAATCAAATGTTGTTGTAAGTCAAACCTGGCATCTAGTATCATGTGCTTCCGCTGACGGTTATTTCACCAAAAAAGTACGTGGGTGGTAATCAAGTTACGTATGGGTAAGGGAAAGTGTAGCATGCCAAGGACATGTACTGATAGAGAATCTTCAGTGGCCATCTATGGACTGCGCGGTGGTGGACGTATGGCGACGTTCCCGGCGGTGCGTCATGCATATACTCGAATAGTGCAGTGTACAGGCTGATGGATGAATTCTCTTCTTTAGCGGGGTCCGCGGGTGTTTGGGCTGACGATGGGGCGTGTACGACGAGCTTTGCGACTCCCCCAATGGGTGGTCAGGAATATGCCGCACAAGCAACGTTTAGAGTTTTCTAACCCATAACCTGGATGTAAAGTAGAGCTTCTTGAGTAATATGTACGTACAGACCTCTGACTATCGAGATGTGTTGAAGAATCTGAGGATGGTTTAATCACTCAAGTGCTCACCCCAGAAATGATCGAAATAATGGCGCAGGCCAATATCCATAGGTTTGCTCGATTTCCAGCCAACTAGACTCGCGTTCATGACTTTTTTTGTACTCGGAGTATTGTTGCTCGATCGTAAGCCATCCGATCAAAGTTCGTGCCATGTTACTACGTAGTGTCCAAGTTGTAGACCAGTATCGCCCATTTTTATACAACCTCTAATTGCAGTCAGAATCAGGATCACCAACATTCTGTTCAATGCCATCTTTACAACTCGTCAATCATGATGCGTTTCATCTGGGCTTCCTCGTACTGCGGCTCCGCTTCGTTGCTTACTTCATCCTTGAATCCAACTTCTGCCAACCACTCGTCTACAATTGCGTTGAACACATCGGGGAATTCCATGTGCGGCCAGTGTGCACCTTCCATCGTCTGCGTACATGTATACATCAATAGATCGTGGTGACAGCAGACACACTCACTCTCACGGTATGCTGTGATAAATATTTGGTCGAGTTTAAAGCCTTGGTGACCATTACCCAATCTGCAACAGGGTCCTTGTGTGGAGTTAATTAGCACTTGGACACGTATGGCCAGCACGCACCTGGAGAGGGAGTATCGAAAGCACGGGCTGAGGAATCGTGAAATTCCCTTGGTCGTGGGCCGATTTCCATGACCCAAAGGTGTTCTACCGCACACATCCTCGTAAGCTTAGACAGTCCGATAAGGCAGGAAGCTCTTACCCCAGAGGCATAGAAGAATAATGCTATAGACACAACCATAGCGGGAGAATCGTCAGCCAATGTAAAAGAGTACCGGTGGAAGGAACGTACAATGGTCGAAACCTTGTCTGCCGAATCTCTCTATGAAATAGTCCTCCTCTTCTTTCGAGAAGAATGGGATCGGAGGAATCTAGCGAGCATGCCGGATCATCTCAGAGTTTATTTTATTTTATTTTAAAAAAAGCATGGAAAAACTCGCCTGGAGGCCGTTCCATGCTCCTATAAAGGTGTCCCGACTACGTAAAAACGAGGGTGGGGGTGGACTCGCGACGCTCCTTAGTGTACCTCTCAATGTGCGCTTGATGTCTTCATTCAGTTCGATGATAGCTTTAGACGTGTTTCGTGCGAAAAATACTTGATAAGAAAGCGTGGGCACCAGCACAGCAATCGACTCAATCGTTTTAAATTGGCTTGATGGGGGACAGTACTGGCGGAAATAAGATTATAGACACAAAGGTGGAATTCAACTCACTGGTGTCGTCACGCCGATCACACCCGAGAACACATCTGGACGTCTTCTCGCAGCTTCGTAGCATGCAATTGAACCCCAATCGTGACTTTAGACAAGGGTTTAGAATATCTGATTAGACAGAGTGAGGTACACACCCAAGGCAGATCGCAGACGGAACCCCAGTATGCTCGAGAACACATGTAAAATCTCCTGCGATATCTCCCAATGTGCTTGAGGATTGGATATCGGAGGGATGAGAGGATCCTCCAAACCCACGGACATCGATGGCGATCAAATGATAATCGTTCTGAGACATGGTATATCAGTCACCATTGGTTTTCCACGGCGGGACACAATGCCTTGAGATGTCGAATCTGCTGGCTCCAACTACTCCACAGGCTCGGCCAGCCGTGTACCATTAAAATGGTCGTTTTTGCAGAAGGGTTGATGTCGATGTATGCTACATCAAAGGAGAAGGGGTGTAGCATGCACGTAAAGCAGAGTGTACTCACATATGGTGATGTCAACACTCTGATTGAGGACCCTGTCGACGGCAGGGCAGGTAGCGACATGAATGTTGAACTTGAGCGGATCAAAGGCGGCGTATGATGCAAGAACATTCAGAGAGTAGTGGAACAATACGCTGGCGACGAGCGAGAAGAGTGGAAGATACATGGAGAGTGTGTGTGAGATGTGCCGGTTGATGGCAGAAACCTTTTATACTCTGAAATTGCTCTGAAATATCGGTGAGTGACGGCGGCCCGCGTGACAAGGGAACAATCCAGACACCAGAGGATGGCTGAATTCTGCGTCATTGGTTCATTCATCAGCATCAAGCTGCAGCCGACTCTCCAACTCGTTGTTTTTCAGCGCCTTTGGGTCATCTAAAAGGTAAAGAATAACTCCGTTTGCATTTCCTAACCTTGTACTAGTATGCTGTTTGGTAGGACACCGAAGTACATGCCGTGCCAACAGAAATTGAGATGGTCATGTTCAAAGTACTGAGTTTAAAATTGATGACGTCGTTCAACTGAGCACTTTAGTCACTGCGTTTAATGCAAAGGTAGGTAAAGTTTGGTTAGGTGAGAGTAGGCACTATCTTTAAAAGTAATTACACTTAGTCATAGGCCCATGTCAGTCTGACCTGCTTGACGCTCAGATTATGATTGCTCCACACGACTACATCACATTCAAAGCAGCTGACCTTCTACACCATCACTATATATACAACCAGCTGTGAATGGATGAGACTTACCTGTCCTCTGGATTGGTGAGATTGTCCAAAATAAGGTCTAGCCT
>JBBPUD010000723.1:0-11034 GCA_038094475.1 Phylloporus aff. rhodophaeus
CATCCACTGTACTTATGATACTTAGTTTGGGCATTGCTGCCCCTATCTAGGTAAATACAGTTGTGCTTTGCCTTTCTTGCAGCACAGTCTGAGTTTGGGCATTGCTGCCCCTATCTAGACTTTAACAGGTTATGAGCCCTGCTAGCGCACACTAGCAGAAATCATCGCTCCGCACAACTCCGCTCCTGTAGCGTACAAACACGTCCATCGCCCCGACGCATCCCGGGCCAACTCCGATGCCTTCCGAGGCCCACTCCTCCATTGCCGAATGCCCGCTCCTACTTGGACCCAGCAACTTCCAAGTATGGAAGCTGCGCATTACCGCCAAACTCCGTAGGGAAAAAGTCCTCGGCGTCGCCCTAGGCACGGACCTCTGTCCGAATCCGTCTGCGGACTCTAGCGCATCCGCCAGACCCTCCGGGAGCATCAGCTCCATCTCCGCACCCACCGGCTCCGCAGACGAATCTCGAAAGTGGATAGAGCGCGATGAGAAAGCGCACGGAATAATCCAGGATCACATCTCCGATGCGATTCTCCTAAAGACCGCAGATCGCACCTCCGCAAAAGAGCTCTTCGACGCCCTCCTTGCGCTCTACCAAACATCCGACCTCCCTTCCGCTTACTATTCTTACTGCCAACTGTTCACGTCACAATGGGACGGGATCTCCGACCTCTCCGAACACATCGCGTCGATCCGATCCTTGGAATCGCGGTTGGCCGGAATGAAATACTCCGTCGATCCGAAAATCCTCGCGTTCATCCTCCTCAACTCTCTCCCTAAAACCCCGGAGTGGAAGACTTTCGCCTCCTCCGTTATCAACACCGTCGACGAAAGTAAGCTGACCTTCGACGCTATCGAGGTCCGCGTTCTCTCGGAGGACGCCCGTCTCAAACTCTCCGCTAAGTCCGATTCCGCACACTCCGCTAACGTTAAGAGCGAACGAAAGCAAAAGGGGAAGTGGTGCGAGTATCACAAAACGGCGGGACACAACACAAAGGAGTGCCGGAGCCAAAAGTACTGGCCTCAGGAGTTGAAGGATAAATACGGAAAGGATAAGGCGAGCGCGGCAGAGGGATCTAGTCCGAGCCCGGACCCTCCGGATAGAACCAATGTAACTAGCGATCGCGTAGACCGAGCCTTATACAAGCGCATTCAGGCCTACGTGACGTCCGACTCCGAACGGTCATCAAACCCAACCATTATCATCGACTCCGGAGCCACATCGCATATGGTACCGCACCGGAGTTGGTTTTCAACGTACTCCGTTCTCTCGTCACCCCGATCGATACAGTTCGGAGACGACTCCACCGTTCGCGCCATCGGAATCGGAACAGTCATCCTCCGCTCCTCCACACATGGAAAGCACTACGAGATCTCCCTCAGCGAAGTCCTACACGTACCGGAGTTCACCCTATCCCTAATCTCCGTACCACGACTATCGAAATTGGGCTTCTGCATGACATTTCCTGGAGAATCAAATTCTTGCTCAGTCCGAAAGGGACGCAAAACTTTCCTATGCGGACACCATCGGAACGGACTATACCACGCGGACGCAACTCCGGTCCATGCTCCCGAATCCAGCCTAGTCTCCGTGGACGTAAATGTACTCCACCGACGCTTAGGACACATTGCAGTACCGCGGATAGAAACCATGGTCCGAAAGGGTCTCCTCCAAGGTATCGACAGGCTCACCGGAACACCGGAGTTCTGCGAACCCTGCACAGTCGGAAAGATGAAGAAACTCCCCTTTAAGACGAAGGAGGAAGTGCGAACCTCCAAACCGCTGGAGATGATCCATACGGACGTCGGAGGTCCGATATCTCCGGCGTCCCGGGAGGGCTACAGGTACTGGCTCCTAATCGTAGACGACTTCACCCGCTTCCCTTGGATCTACTTCTTGAAGAAGAAGAGCGAAGTCCGGGACACCTATCTCCAATGGAAGTCCGACTCTCAATCGTTCTTCCGCACGGAAGTCGGGACGGAAATGTTCTCCGACCTCCATGTCCAGTTCATTCGGAGCGACGGGGGAGGCGAGTACACAAACAAAGAGTTCAAAAACGTACTCCGGAGCGACGGCACCATTCTAGAAACATCCGCTCCGTACACTCCCGAACAGAACGGACTTGCCGAACGCATGAACCAAACACTTTCCCTCCTGGCAAACACCATGCTCGAGGACTCCGAACTCCCGAAATCGTTTTGGACTGACGCAATGACCACGGCCGCATACATCTCCGCACGAAGTCCGACATCCGCCCTAAATGGAAATACACCGTACCACACATTGTTCAAGCGGTCCGTCGACCCCACATTATTCCGCCCCTTCGGATGTGTTGCATATGCACTCATCCCGAAGGAACAACGGGACGGAAAATTCCGATCGCACGGACGAAAGTGCATTATGCTCGGATATACCCATGGTCAGCAAGCGTATAAACTCCTCGACCTGGAACGACGAACCACCATTTCCAGCCGCCATGTCACCTTCAACGAGTCCGGCAGAATCTCCGACTCGGAGGCTGCTCCTTGGACCTGTGCATCCGAGGATCAGTGGGAGGGAATCCCGAACGTCCGCACCTCCGCAGCAACCCGCTGGGACGACGAAGAGGAAGAGGAGAACACACCCTGCTCAGACTCAGTGGGAGCACCTCCGGATCAAACGGACGAGGTCACGGTCTTGGCCGAAAAACTCAACAGACTACACCTTGACAGACCACCAAGCGCGGCCCCAAGTCCGAACTCGGAACACACTCCGGCTCATCCGAAAACTCCAACCTCACCTCCGGCCCAAAGGATCGCAGGAGTGCGCAGGGGAAGTCGCATACGGAAGCAGGCAGACAAAAACAAAGATTATCAACGCACCTTGGACGAAGAAGAGCAACGGAAGCGGGGAGGGCAAGAGGACCTAGCCGAAGAAGCTGAGATAGAAGATGTCCTATCCGCGGACAGATCCGATGAAGGGAGCATCACCGAAACTCCGGATATACCCGGCGCTTTCTTAAGCATGCAGGAGGAGCTTCAGGACAACCTTTTCGCCGGAATAGCGCACGGACCAAACGGAGACGACCTTCCAAAATCAATCAAGGACGCCTATACACGATCGGACGCCGACCTGTGGAAATCAGCGGTCGAGGAAGAACTCCTAAGCCTAAACGCGAACCATGTCTACGAGACCGTGCCTCTCCCGGAAGGTGTAACTCCGATAACCTCCAAACCGGTGTTCCGCATCAAACAAGACAGGAACGGAAAGGTAGACAGGTACAAAGTCCGGATCGTAGCGCGGGGTTTCACTCAAAAGGAAGGAGTTGATTACCAAGAGGTGTTTGCTCCGGTTGCAAACCTGGACTCCGTCCGGACCATTGTAGCGCTCGCCGCCAAGCACAACCTGGAGCTGGATCAAATGGACGTGTCGACCGCATACCTCAACGGAGAATTGGAAGAGGAACTGTATCTCCTACCTCCGGAAGGCATCCCTATCCAGCCCGGACACTGTTGGCGACTCCGAAGATCCCTATACGGACTGAAACAAGCCGGGCGGACTTGGAACAAGACATTGGACAAACGACTCGGAGAGCTCGGATTTAGTCGTCTGGACGCGGAAACGTGCTTATACGTATTCCGTAAAAATGGACAGGTCTGTTTCCTTGTCGTTTATGTGGATGACCTACTCCTGGCGGCTAGCACCCGCTCCTTTATGAACTCCGTAAAGTCCTCGCTCTCGTCCTCATTCAAAATGCATGACCTCGGAGAAGCAAAGTTCATCCTAGGACTTGAAGTCCGCCGGAACAGACAACTCCGCACCATTTCCTTGTCTCAAACCCAGTATGCACGAACAGTCTTATTGCGCACTGGGATGGCAAACTCCGCTCCGTGTCAAACTCCGATGCTCCACAACTGCTCCCTTTCCGCCACAGACCCGGATGATAACACCACGCTACCGGACATGATCATCAATGGAACGAAAGTGTCGTACCTCACAGTCATCGGGTCATTGATGTACCTAATGATGGGAACACGCCCCGATTTAGCGCACGCTGTCGGAACGCTCAGTCGCTTCACCTCCGCTCCGAAGAAATGCCATTGGGACGCCGCCAAGCGAGTGCTCCGCTACATCCGCGCCACCACGGACATGGAACTCCGGTATGACGGAAACGCCATATCCATGGACATGGACTTCCATGGTTTCTCAGATGCAGGTTGGTCCCAAAACCCGGACAACTCCAGATCCGTCTCCGGTTTCGTCTTTCTCAGCAACAGAGGCGCTATATCATGGTCAAGCAAGCTCCAAAGCATGGTTGCACTATCCTCAACAGAATCGGAGTATATCGGACTTAGCAACGCCGGACAACACCTCGCCTGGCTGCGGACCTTCTTCGAGGAAATCGGACATCCACAGACTGGACCCACGACACTCCACTGCGACAATCAGGCGGCCATCATTCTTTCCCGCGATCCGCAATTCCGTGCTCGGACAAAACATATACAGCGGAAATATCATTTCGTTCGCGATGACTTGGTCGGAAAAGGAGAAGCAGTCGTCCGGTACGTTCCCACCGGAGATATGGTAGCGGACATCCTCACAAAGCCACTCCCGCGAGAACAACACTGGAAATTCGTCCGTGCTATGGGTCTCCGTTTACGCTCGAGTGGGAGTGTTAAAAACTAACTCCGGATCTCCGGACTGCCTTTGCAGCCAACTCCGGAGCTTTTTTGCGCTCCTGAAGCTCCCCTCACTCCGGAGTTGTCTTATCTCCCTTTGGTGTAATTCCGCCTCATGTATGCAATGTTGTGGCGTCCCTCATTGACCCGACGCTGCGCCGCTTAATCCTTTCAGTTCTCCTTTACGGGCACGCCTATTCTCGCCTACTCCGGTCCGGAGTAATCCGGAGTTAAGCGAGCGCATAACTACACCTCTTTTAAACCTTCGAATTTCTTCCCCTCACCTCAGTTGTGCTTTGCCTTTCTTGCAGCACAGTCTGAGGTGAGATCCTTTCCCTATTAGTCATCCACTGTACTTATGATACTTAGTTTGGGCATTGCTGCCCCTATCTAGGTAAATTCAGTTGTGCTTTGCCTTTCTTGCAGCACAGTCTGAGTTTGGGCATTGCTGCCCCTATCTAGACTTTAACAGAAGGATGTGCTAAAACTGAGCTTCGACAATCTTGGCACGGAGATCAAGGAGATGGCGAATTTCGGAACATGTAGGACATCGCTGAGTGTTATTTCATAGTGATGACCTTTGACAATGGAACGCAGAACAACCGTTCCTATTCTGGTGGCTTGGATGGTGGAGTTGTCTCTGAACTGCACTGGCTGCAGGGATGAGAGTACGGAGTAGGTAGAGAACCATTGTCGGTATGGTATCATGTGTGACGTGGCTCTGGAGTCGATGATAATGGTGGATCCGGAGGCGGAGTTTGGATTGCTTGACAAGTAAGCCTGAATGCGAGTGTATAAGGCATGGTCTACTTGTTCTCTAGATACATTCATACGCTCTGGAGGATCCAGACATGGAGTAGGTGGTTGCTCTGTGACATTTGC
Organism: Phylloporus aff. rhodophaeus; assembly: GCA_038094475.1. Lineage (NCBI taxonomy): Eukaryota > Fungi > Basidiomycota > Agaricomycetes > Boletales > Boletaceae > Phylloporus > Phylloporus aff. rhodophaeus. The sequence continues at coordinate 5,543 of JBBPUD010000723.1, forward strand.
TTTTTCCTTTCCATACTTCTCGTTCAACTTCTGTGACCACTGCTCCTTGCTCCTACATTCCTCCATGCTGTGGCCCTTTGTTCAGTGGTGCTCACAGTACTTTCCTCCCTTTTTCTTCCGCTCGCTCTGGTCAGTGGTGGAGTATGCAGAGTCAGATCTAGGAAGCTTCAGTTGCGCATGCTCTGAGAGGATCCAAACTTAAATCGCATCAAAGGTGAGTTTGGTTTCGTTGATCGTATTGATCATGGATGAGGTGAAGGTGCTTCATTCCAGAGTTTTCGGAAGCGAGTAGAGAAGGATAAAGGTGAGGATTTTGGGATCCATGGAGTACTTCATGCTGGCTAGTCAGGTTTCCAGAGATCAGATGGAGGCAATATGGTTGGACAGATCAGAGTTGCCATCCCACTGTGACGAGAATAGCTGGCAGTAGGAGTGATACGCAGGGAGATCGGATGCCTGGTAGAGTGTGAGGAGGGAATCATAGAGTTCTTTGGCAGAGGTGAGGTGCGTGGTTTTTAGGAGTATAGCATCAGAGATGTGGTCCTGAATTATTCTGTGTGCTTTTTCGTCACACTTGATCCATTTTCGGGTGTCATCTATGGCGCTGATGGATGCGGAGATGGACCCGGAGCTACTGGAGGGCACAGCGGATGTGCTGCTGGTGTTTGGAGGAACGGACAGACATGTGTCTGTGCCTAGAGCGACACTGAGTACTTTTTCTCTACGAAGTTTTGCGGTGATGCATAATTTCCAAACTTGAAAATTACTTGGTCCAAGTAAGATGGGGCATTCCGCAGCAGATGAGTGATGGTCAGAAGGAATCGGAGTTAGCCTGGAATGCATCGGGGCAATGGACGGAGTGTACACTCCTGGAGCAGAGTTGTGTGAAGTGATAGATCAATTTGCTAGTGTGTGCTAGCAGGGCTCATAACCTATCAAATCTAGAATAAAGGCAGCAATTGCCTAACTCAGGAGTGTTACCAAAGTAGAGACACAACTTTATTCACCTAGAATAAAGGCAGCAATTGCCTAACTAAGGTAAGGTAAATATAATGGCTAAAGTAATAAAAGAAAGTCCTCACCTCAGGAGTGCTACCAAAGTAGAGACACAACTGAGGCAGGACTGAGAAGTTCAAAGGGTTAAAATACCTCTAAGACATGCACTTGCTTAACTCTGGAAAACTCTGGAGTGGAGTAGGTGAAACTAGGCAGTCCACATCTGGAAGAGTGAAAGGGTGCAGCAATGTGTGGTTGGGATGAGTAGGAGCACCACCATGCTGCATGCACGAGGATGTACTATACTATAAATGTATGAAATTTGTCCGAAGGAAGAAAACCAAAGATTTGAAGAGATTGCTCTGGAGTTGTCACCCAATAGACTCCGGAGTTACCAGAGTTGTAATTTGACAAAAACATGCACCCCTAATTCTACATCACACATGCACATCACCCCACCATCCCCTTCAGACACTGACACCTCGTTTGATGTGTCGTTTTCAACACTAAACAACACAAGCACACTTGCGAAACCATGGCCCCCATCAGAACATTTACAAGAGTTTTTTTGTACTTCAATGCAGCTTAGGTAAAATTATTATGCTCATGTGATAATTACATTGTGTGCTCATTATGCTGTATTTGACTTTATGCCAATAATTATGCCCAGTAACAGTGGCTTCATGCACATGGCCCATGGGTGAGATGTTTGTGAGATTGCTCAGTCGAAAAGTGTCACAAGGCTATATAATGCAGCAGTACTCTCCTGGCTGCATCAGAAATTCACTGTCACCTGGGTTAGTGTGTGGGAGAAGCAGAATAAGTAATGCTGGATGAGACCTGCATTGTCACAGACAATCACAAGTACCGGAGACAAATGGCGCTTTCCTTCCCTGCCTCACTCATCACGCTCATGCTCAGTGTGACCGCCCTCATGCCAATGCTAGGGATGACTGTCCCAAAAAAGATGATAACCCTGCTGTTGGGATTGATGGTGAGGACAAACACACTTCTCACAGAACGGGCACAGTTACTGACAGAGCTTATCGTGCTCAAATGTGCACGTTCAATTAGTGGTTGGGGGACATGGGGCCACGTTGGCGTTGGCGTATGATGTACATGTTTTCACTCTCTTTTCTTATTTACTAAGTCGAACGTGTTGTTTACTCTGATGGAATGCAATCCTAGCTTTTTTTGGCTATCTTGGTCACATTGTCAATGGATCGGCTTTGTTTGCTCTTGAGATATAATCAGGACATTTGAGGGGAACTTGACCGTGGTCATGTGACCATTCCCCAGTGAGTCATGACAGCTTTGAATGGAGGCATATCCATTGATGTAGCAGCAATTACCAGATCAGAGGGTGCCATTGCGTTTGTCGACGACGAATTGCAGGCAAGACATCACTGAGTACTGCGACATCTGAACTTTCCTATATCGATCTAATCTGACTGAATATTGTTGGTCTAGAATCGAACACCAAGTGTCCACTTTGTTGTCAGTGTTGAACAATGGACCACATTTTGTCCCAGCTTACCATTAGGTTTCAACTACTACTTACCCTGTGCCACTGTCAGCAATAAGACATTGACCTCTTTGGACACCCCATCCTCCCCCCAAATTGTACTCCAAGCTCTCTTTTCCTCTATCACACAAACCTGATCCACAAACCCAAAGATAAACTCCTTTGGACACGGCTACAGACGCTCACTTAGCAAGGCGTTGGTGTACCATGGCACCATCACTGTCTGTATCTACATACCAAGTACGTACACTATTTTGACGTTGGCTTACATGTCTACACGTCGGTGGTCAATCTTTATCCCCAAGATCACAGCCAGTGTTGATGAGTTGGATGTTGCTGTTCTCTTTTGCCCTCTGAGTCTATGTGCTCTGTCATCACTCATTCTCGTTCAGGGACAGGCAGTTTGATTATGTGCTCCACCATGGGTCAGGGTTGTTGTGGGATGAGTGATGCAGAATTAGTTTGTGTGAGTGGCAGAGCAATCATGTCTAGTGTTCATTAGTCTCAGTCCCCATTAGGGACATGGAATTCTCCGATGACTTTCACATCCAATATTGGTCATGCACCCTGATTAGGCCACCTGAGTTTCCGAAGCAGGGAGCCTAGTTAGGCTTCCAAACTGAAATTTCCAACACCGGCCATAAATATTGCCCCAAGTATACCTTAGCATGGGTCCTGGCTGTTGGCAAAGCTGTGACACATTCCAGCATGTTTCGGCAAGGTTAACTGTTCCTGATAGCACATGTCCTACCTCATTAAGAGGTCCATAGGCGTCCTGGTAGCTTCCCATGGCACTTTTCTTTTCCCACCACAGTCCATAATGTCCCAGCATATTCTGGTACTGTGCCTGTCCTGATTTGGAACCACACGGACACCCTTGCAGCTTCCCATGGCTCTCTCCTTCACCATCAATGTCCCTAATGTTCTGCTCAATGGTCTTGCTGCCTCCACGTCACCTTTGCCATCAGCGACCACACTTGGCATGCTGTGCGTGTCACATGTGCCCCTCAAGAGTGCCCCACCATCAATATGGTCTGTGCACTCTCACAGGCCATTGATGTGCTCGATGGTCTTACTGCCTCATCATTGTCTTTACTGTCAGGGACGGTACTCGACGTGCTGTGCATGTCACATTCGCTCTTCAAGAGTGCCCATCAAGAGTGCCTCACCATCGACATGGTCTGTGCGCTCTCACAGGCCGTTGACGTGCTTGGTGGTCTTACTGCCTTGTTATTGTCTTTGCCATTTGCAACAGTACTCGGCGTGCTGTGCGCATTGCGTTTACTTTTCAACAGCGCCCCTCGAGAGTGCCTTGCCGTTGACATAGTCTGTGCGTTCCTACTCTGTCAACACGCTTGATGATCTCGCCACCTCATTGTCTTTGCTGTACACTTGGCATGCTATGTATGTACACCACATTTGCTCTGCAACATTGCCACCTCAAGAGTCCCTTGTTGTCACATGGTCCATGCACTCCTACAGTCTGTTGATGTGCTCGACAGTCTTATTATCCTATTGTTCTTCTTTCCACAGGCTGCCCACCCCAAGAACAAGCCACATCCCAGTCCCCACCAGCCTCAAGTTACTTCACCTCTTTTGCGGTGGCACTTGTTGTGCCATGGATGTTGTGTGTGCTCTTTGTTACAATTCATCTATCAGGACATGCAAGAGACATGGGCCGGCGGCCTATTCTTTTCTTTATCCTTTGTCGTCATGTTGCTTTACTGGTGTTTCACCTAACCAGATTATTGTTCACTTGATCACTTGTTTTGTTGACAGCCATCAAAAGGCTGTGTTTCTCTTGTTCTCATTCTGATCTCTGTCCCTTGATCTATTCTTGACGACCAATCACCTAATTCTTCCTACATAACACCACTTTCCTTTCCTGGCGTTGCTGTGCATTCCACTTAGTATATAAATTGTCATCTCAAATACTTGTACCCTAAGCTAGATCTTACCTTTATAACAATCAACTCTCTTGACTCTGAACTCTTGGGCTGCTAGCTTCACCCATTGATTCTGCTCTGTTTACACATCGCAGCAACTGAGTCTTAGGACTCCTTGAAAACTCGATCAAGCTACCAAAGGTCTATGTTAAGGCCCTACCTGGGACTAAGTGTAACAAAAGATCTAGCTTCCCTCTTGAATGACTACTATCTAGTAGTCACTGCTGTTGCCCAACATTTCATGGAAAAACCCCTACCAGACCCCCCAGAATCCTGCTCACCCTTGAATCTCCAAACCAACACTTCCTCCCCCTATTTCCACTCCTAATCCTCCAACCCAGACCCCTTCCCCCTCCACCATGAGCAGCACCACCACTTCGAAAGAACTATGCCCTTAGACCATGATGGAAAAGAGGAGACTTTTACTGGATGGCTCAATTCAGCACAGATATACCTACTTGTCAATACTGCCACCTATGACTCTGATGAGAAACACATTGCGTTCATCCTTTCATTCATGAAGAAGAGCGCTGCTGAAGCCTGGGCCACCACCTTCACTTCAAAAGTCATCACTTCCAAAACATTTGGAACATATGTATGATGATTTTATCAAAGACCTTGAAAAGAGCTTCTTGACCACTGACCAACCTGGACAAGCTCTCACCAAGATCCAGAGCCTGACTCAGAAAAGAGATGACGTTACCTCCTATATCTCTCAATTTAAGATTGCTGTGGCTTGAAGCCTCATCACAGATGAAATGGTCCTCTGCAGACTTTTCGCAGAAGGACTCCACCCCACTCTCACCAGACAGATCTATCACTCAGGGACTAAACCTACTACCATAAAAGATTGGTACACGAAGGCAGAAGAATTCCAGGCATACCATGACCACTTCGACTGTTACAATTCTTTCCCTCTATCGTAACGTCCTTCTTCTTACTCGTCGTATCTCCTTCTTCGCTCTTCCCGGTATCTTTGCAGAACGTGATGAGCATTCGCTCATTATCTTTGATCGTTCATCCAT
>JBBPUD010000724.1:0-11028 GCA_038094475.1 Phylloporus aff. rhodophaeus
CCCCCCTGCAACGCCTGACCTGGTTGTCTCCTTCGCCCCCCCCCCCCCATCTTTACTGGCATTGAGAGCTATACAGGGAATTTTGTATCTGCGTCCTCGTCACTTCACGAGTCACGAAAGCAGTGACCATTCCTGTCATTCACTCCGAAGCCAAGATGCTTGCGTTTGTGCCGCCCGCAGTGTGGTAACCATCCCCTACTGTAGCTCACTTTATTCACCTTGCAGCATTGTTGGCTCGGCACTGATTCACTAACGACCCGAAGCACATCTCGTTGCTCCCGATACACTTGTAGCGTAGTTACCAAAAGTAGACATATTACCATTGTATATTATCCCTAGTTCACCTATTTCATTTTATGCTCTCTATTTTATCTTTTGTGACTCACCACCTAGCTCCAAAATAGTACCTGAAGAGCAATTAGCACCGATAGCAATGAGAATTGCTGAGAAGTCTTGGTAGCTGGATGTTAGGTTTCCTGATGTGGCAATGAAGTACCTACTGAGACGAAGCAAGGGTGGGGGAAATTAGTACAAGTCACCACAAATGAATTCAAGTATGTTTCAAGAAAAATAAAGTGATCAACGAGTCTACTTACACACACTGCTGGCATGCACAAGCACACATACATGATTATTATCCATACAAACGAGTGAAGATCAGACGAACGTGTCTGCAGAATCATTGATTGTCATCATGGAGTTCCTCCTGCTGGGTACTGGCACCACTGTTGGTATTCTGCTGTACCCCTTGCTCCTCAGTCCCTGCTTGATAGGATCGTCAGAAATCTGCAAAAAATGTTTCAGATTGATTAGTAGCGAAGATGAAGTACTCACAATTTCAAGGCAATCTAACAAAGGAACCTCTGAATTACCATCGTTGTCATCAGCAAGACCTGATTGTATTGTTGGAAGCGTTTTGTCATCTGCCAACACTGCAAGGTAGCCATAAAAGTCATAAAACAACACATCAACAAATCAACGATGAAAACCAACACTCAGACAATCTTTGTGGCAGATACTTGGAAAGCAGTGTCTTCAAGTCATGTAATACTTCCTGGTTGGCAATGCGTTGCAAAACCAGAAAGTAAAACAGCTGATAAACGGAACCATAGAACACAAGTTCAAAGGGGAGATAGTATCCAGGATCTAGTTCCAATGGGTGAATCAGATCATCAAGGCATGCAAGAGGATTGACACGCACTGTTACTGGCACCCAAATAGTACACACCTAATGTCCCAGTGGCCAATGCACCAAGGTAGGAACCTAGTGCAAAGAGGACAGGATATCCTCTACCAACTGTTGTGCAAGCAAAAGATATCCCCGTCTCCAAAGTTGCAACACCGAAAAGAATTGCTTCGCATGTAGCCCAGGTTGTGGAGTGACAAACACCTGCTATGCTTACAGGGGGGACAAGTGTGAGTGAGATAGAGATAAAGGTGCAAGCCACATAGCATAGTTTGTGTAGAAATGATGTGGTCATGACGGTAGGAATGTGGTTAGGAGATAGGGCTAAGTCTGCACGGGGTGGGTCTTGGAGTACAATCTTGCCGAGCAGCCCATTTTAAATCTCCGACCGGCCAACTCAAAATGCGTTCGGGTAGATGTGCATAATAGGAATGTTCTTCCCATCACCTACATCGCGACGCGTCACAGCTTAAGCTACGCTTCACCTTGACCTACCACGGAGATACCATGTTCTTGACGCGCTCAGAGTACGGTAAGAGACCTACTCGCTGTTAATTCATCCTGTTCACTTCCTGGTCTTATCAGATCGTGGTGTAAACACCTTCTCTCCAGAAGGCCGTCTGTTCCAAGGTCTGCTGCCGATTTCTCTCGACAATGTGACCATTCTAACGAGCTACCCAGTCGAACATGCCATTGAAGCTATCAAAGTAAGCACCAGACATTCAGATCATCCTTCAAGTCCTACTCGGCTCGCACCCTAGCAGGGCTCGACCACCGTTGGGGTCTGTACCCCCGAAGGTGTTGTCCTCGCCGTCGAGAAACGCGTCCAATCCCCACTCCTCGAATCCAGCTCGATCGAAAAAATCATGGAGATCGACTACCACCTCGGATGCGCACCGCACAGAACCACACATTCACATACGACGAACGGATCAAGGTTGAGAGCGTCACACAGGCTGTGTGTGACCTCGCGCTCCGGTTCGGAGAGAGCGTGCATGACGAGGAGGCGATGATGAGTCGGCCGTTTGGTGTCGCATTGTTGATCGCAGGTATCGACGAACTGGGTCCGCAGCTGTGAGTGTTTCCGCGCGATGTTTTGGCATTGTCTGTTTTGTGCCGTGTTTGACGGAGAGGCGCTCATGCTAGATATCACACGGATCCTTCGGGAACGTTTATGCGATATGATGCGAAAGCGATTGGGTCTGGTTCAGAAGCTGCACAAAGCGAGCTTCAGGACAAGTGGTACAAGATTTGTCACCCACTTAGTGGCTAGGTTATTCGCTGACTTTATCCTAGCAAATCACTCTTCTGGAAGCCCAAAAATCAACCTTGCGAGTGTTGAAGCAAGTGATGGAGGAGAAACTCGATCACCACAATGTCCAGCTCGCACAAGTCACACGCAGAGAAGGATTTGAGATCCTAGACGAGGTAAAGCTCAAAGAGATAATTGACGCGATGTAATCATATAACGGAATGTACGCACACCGTGTTCTGTAGACCATCGACAATAGTCCTGCCACATCCTCTCTGCGATCTCGTCTCATCGTGTCTCAGCTTGGTGCCGTTCAGCAGCATCGACACTCCCATTGGTGAGAACACCGAACTGCTCCAAATCACCGTCGTCTTCGAATGTGCGTTCCAAGCGCTCTGCTTGAAACTCGGGAGTGAAAAAGGTGTCGGGGTCGAGTCGCTGGGTGAAATTATGAAGAGCACAAAGTGCTGCAGGGATACATGCTCGGACTTCCATGTCGTACTCGGGAGCAAGGAGAAGTATTCTCCACTGTCGTTTAACGACCCCAAAGATCCGTTTGATGACGTTGCGGAGATTTGCGTGCCGAAGATTGAATAACTCTTTTTTGTTCTGTGGGCTAGCATCTGGTGTGAATGATTGACCGGAACGCAAAATATCATGAGCTTACCGTTGATTTCCTTGGCGCCACTCCTTCAGATGGTATCGAGTGCCTCGATATGGGACAAGAAGGGTATCCGAACCGCCGAAACCTGCGTCCACAAGGAGATATTTTCCTGGTGGTATATAGAGATCTACAGAACGTGCGTCATGCCACATCGTAGTGTCGGGGGTAGTCCCATCCCAGCCAGTAAGTGCATATGTAAAAAGGAGATCGAAGTCGCATACAAATAGACAGTTCTGTGAAATAAATCCCTTCCTGTTTCTCATGTTTGGATGTTCTCCGACTGGCACAAACACCTGGATATGAGTCCCATCAACGGCTCCAATGCAGTCTGAAAAGTATGTGAAGCGTGGATCGTTGGTGATCTTGGTTGAGATCGGGGTATCGATGGTCGGAAGGGTGACGCACATTGTGTAAAAGAGGGGGACAAGAAGAAATCGAGTAATTCTTTGAAGTACCTGCAAATCGTTGGGTTTAATTAGTTGGCGCCGTTTGCAGCACAAATCGACACGGACGATGGGATTTTTACCTTGAAATCGTAGTTGCTGAGTGCTGGAAACGTTCCGCGACATGACGTGTTGTAAGACCTGTTACGCAGGTGTGTAGAAATATTCTGAGCTGTTCTTTGACAGATATCCCTCTGGGCGATCGCGTAAACCCATTCTCTATGAGGGCTTGGACCAGGGCGTTAAAAATGGTATGAGTTACCCCGAGTGATGTCTTGATGCGATCCGGGTGACCATTGAGGAGTTCCAGGATCCATCCATTGCCGGTCAAGATGGAGGTATGATAAGGGATTTTTTCTGTCTTGAATACAAAGAGGAGGTTGTAGATATAGATGAAATGGGTTATGACAATCACTAGAAGTAGATAGAGACGACGGCGATGTTCGAGTTCACTGCACATAAGTATTTGAGCCTGTATGATCGAGGTTCAACGTTTGTCCCGGTCATGTTGGCTGATGTGACTCATGCGTGACGGATACTCACGGCCTCGCCTGCAAAGTGCAAGCAACCTTTTGTTGCTGGGAAGCTGAGAGCTGCATAAAATCTCCCAAATTCCCCAGGCGAGAAGTATGGGAATGCACCTGGTCATGAAAATCGTCAGCGGAGGATGGGTGTAGAATGGGAAACGGACCCATCGCATATTCGTCGTTGTTCCAATCCATGACATGAAAGTTTTCCTCGTTTGCCAATGGGCCTCCTGGTTGCCTAGTCCCCGCCAACTGGTCCACCAGAAAACTGTATGTCACATCATAGTTACCATTCACGCCGTGATGGGCCTCTTCGAGGTTGTGAAGCACAAGCTCAATAAGTGCTTCGTGGTCCTTGGAAGCAAGAGCACTCAGATGGAATGCATCCGTTGTCCAAGCGTAACTGGCAATAAGGACCTTGGACCCTTCTCTACCCTCGCCCCCATAAGGCGGATAGACGATGGTGCGAATGGGGAGATCTGTGTAGGATTGACCACCAACAATGCCTAGTTTATCGTATCACCAATTCGTTTTGAAGCGTATCGCAATCTTGGTTGCAGGCCCGTGGTCTAGCGCACGCAAGGCATTCTTGTGCAGGGCAATCAAACCTGCCTTCCTCAGGTCAAGAGTGCGAAGAACAGTAAGAGGGAGAGTGGAGATGACGTGACCGTAAACCTTGGGTATATCAGACTCTTTGACAGCGACTTGGACACGCGTGCAACGTTCCAGTATCCTGTACGGAGAGTCGTCGCCTTCTATGTCAATCCTGACCACGCCAGTGGATAGAACCGTCCTCGTTGCATTGGAAGGAACCGCCCGGTTCCTGTAGTTGCTGGGGACAAGGAAATACGTAAGGACTTGATCGATTGCTGTAACCCGTTGGGATTTTTTGATCGACCCAGGGTGCTTCCTTTCGAGATAGTCGTGTACTGTGTCAGACAACGTCTCTGACCCACCACTGTGTCGCATTAGCTCTGATCGACCCAGAATGAGAACACAACTTACACGAAGCATTTCCATTTGAAACTGTCAGACCCACCATCCAGATTGGCGAATGCTATCTCCGAAAAAACCGCCTCTGTCAATGCGCGGTTATATCCGCCACTACTGCCTTGAAGAAGGTTGCAACAGTCGATGACATCAGTAGGAAGGGGCCGAGGAGGAAGGTGGAGGGAATTGCTAGGTCGATACTTTGATGCCATGTAGCTACGCATGGAGAAGGCATCGAACTCCTTCATGACCTTCCAGCCTTCATTCCTTCCAGAAGTTCCGAGATCACGCTTCAGTACCTCGATGAATGGTTGAACGATATCTTCGTGGACGGCACTAGCGGCGAGTCCAACATACACATCGTCAATGCCCCAAGCTTTCGCGTTGAAGTCTGAGAGCCTTAGCGTGTTTCCCACAGGATGGTGAACACCGTTGACGTAGTAGAAAGTTGGGCGCGAACCACTGGCAACCTTGTAGTGGTAATCTATGAGTTTGTCCTTCAGACGGTCACCGCCAGCCAGGTTCAGTGGTCCGTACTCGATCAAGTCCGCTAATCTCTTCATCGGCCCATTCTGATACATCCCAGTAGGGCCATCGCGCAACGGAAGCCGATAGCGCATGGCTCCCGCATCCTGGAACATACTATACGTCAAGTGTCGACCATCCAATGGTGATCGTGATAGAACGCACATAATAGTCATACTCTCCCCCGCGCAAGAATCGGTGAGTTTTAAGGCGACCGCCAGCGCGGCCAGAAGCCTCAAGGATTTCATATTCGATACCAAGGGAATCGAGAATCAATGCCATATAGAGACCAGCAATGCCAGCGCCAAGGGTCCCGACCTTGTTATCAAGCAAGAGGGGGAGGTTGCGATCTACAGGATCAGAGCTGACAAAGCTCGACTCGGTGGCAAGTATCTTTTTAATGCGATCAATTTCGTCCTGGACGATAAGTCTGCCATAGCGCGCAAAAGGATCACAGTCAGAAGACATAGTAAGTGGATTCGAGACTAGTCTGAAGGGGACTTTTGTCTGGATGGCCTCGCCATGAAATCGATCGAGGCTTTATGTACGTTGCTCCACCGATCCATTTCAGCAGTACACGGAACTTCCCTGTGGCGCCACTTCAAGTGGATTGCAGGTCTATACCATACAGAGTGAGAAAGCCAAGAATACCAACCCAACTGACCTATCTCGACTCGAGCATGAACACGCGGTAAGAAAAACGTGATAAGAAAAACATTATCTCACCTGTAATTGACGAGAACCCTTGCGAAACCCGGATGCGGTGAGACAGCTGACATTTTTGATTACAATCAAGCCACTGGATAACGCCATTGGCTAGCAATCTGCCCACCTTACCTCAAGGACCACGGGGTTACCCAACGCTAGACCATGAGTACTTACTTTCAGGATGGTCTGACATTGGTCACACAAGGCGCAATTCATCAGGATCACAACGAAAATATCCAGATACAAAGGCGATTGAGTTGAAAGGCTTTACCGTCGAAAAACGATTGTCATCGGATTGACCCAGAACTTCAAAACCAAAGGATTATATAATCAACGTAAGTAGTGTCCAGATTTGTGACCTCCTAACTTGAACTTTCGATAACAACACCCTTTGCCCAAGAGACAAAATCCGTTTTCGCATCAAAATGTCAAACTGCCAACATTCCAGTGCTTGATAGGTAACGTTCTTCAACATTCTTCTCAGGGTCTGAACGGAACTTTGATAATTTGTAAACCCAGATGTTGGGATAGGCTCGGCTTCCTCGAGATCTGGGGTCCCATGCTCCACCGAAAGTGTGGTGGTGGGTAATTCACTGGAGGATGTCTCATTCCGTACTGTGCGCAGTCTGCTTCTTCAGGGCTGACTGGTACCAAATCAAAATTTGATCACTGAGGTAGAACATGCATTGATTTCACTGCAATCATATACACGATGCATACATTCCGCTTCAACTCGAGCCCGGGTTGTACAGAAATATATGCAACCCTTGACCCACGCTTTCTCAGCCAAGGTGGCATTCAAACTTGAAGAGCTGGCCGTCTTCTCCGGTGAATGGCTTGATCTTGATCTGTTTGGGCTGTGGAGTCTGCGCCACATATGTAGGCTATGTTTGGGAAAATGGACATACTTCTGCCTGCCTCTCTCCCGCAGTCCACACCGCAAGCGCATCGGAGTCGGCCGCAATCCTAGAAATAATATGGGCGATAGGTAACAAGTACATTGGTCTCTAATCAGTGATACCAACAGGTGGTAGCGTGTGTTATTGAGGGGGATAAGGTGCCACTTTTGTGTATCTTGATTGGTTGCAGTGACAACCTCACCAGTGTTGCCAGTGTGAGTATAATTGCCTACACCGAGGTGCGTTTCACCACCACCTTCGATTGATGCTACTGTATCTGCTGTCCACTGCTAATGGGGTGAGTATTCTTTGGTCTTTGAGGAAGGCATACGATGGAGGTAACACCAAGCCGAACTGACGTCTCGCCGTTTTGGAGGCCGACGGTGGCTCCCCGAAGTTTGGAATAGAGCGAGTAAGACATTGGAAATCCGTATGTGATGTAACGACATTCGGAACGGGGTCAGACTTTATACCATTGAAGAGCTTACTACGGAAGTCAGATCCCCGTGGTGTGTTGTCCAAAGGCAATAAATGTTTACATCTGCCTCCCTTGCAGGTATCCGGCTATCACTCTATCTTACTATGCACACTAGACATGTACATCCCATAAATATGTGGCGCCCTGGTTAGTCACTGGTTCATTACCTGTGTTTATCCAACCAAAATAAATGCTGTTTAGGTGTGCACTTCACACAGTGAATGGCAAACCCTGAAACTGCTGACATTGAATCGCCAACCTCCATCAGAAGGGGCTGTCTCTTACTGAGTCCGGCTTGTTGCTAAGGAATGACAAGCCTCTTCCTCCACTGTGATTATCTGGGCCAGTGGAGAGGGGAGACTGGGACACCCTGGAAGGCTAGCAGGGACACCCGGAAGGCGTGCGGGTGGTGGATCGGTGACTACCTATGACAGCCGACGACTAGGACCTACTACGCCAGGACCCCCGACACCGCATACGCTCTCCCCGCATCCCGGTCCCACTGCCACACCAGCCCCATGATTGGATGATAGGTGGTCTGTGATGATTGGATGCTGGCGTGAAGGGAAGATTAGGACACAGAATTGTCCCACCAAGAGAGAGTAAATAGAAATACGGATAACTGAAATGTACAGGAATGCAACAAGCCCAGACCTATCGCTGTCATCAAGTATACATTTAAAAGTTATACTGGACAGTCCCACAAGTCTGAGTCAAAAGGTCGGAAAGTAAAATACAGACCTCCAGGCAACTAATATGATCACGGGCGTAACGCACGGGCAACTCCCTTTGACCAACTCACAACCTTGTTTGCCAATCGGCTCCGCTCCTCCTTCACCTTCTTCTCCTCCACTTCTCTCCACATAGCTTCCACCTCGTCCGGTGGCATCATGATATATGGTAGAATCATAAGGTCAAAGTAGCCATCGAGACCATCTGCAGGACCCCCACGTTTAGCAGCACGCTGATCACATGCATGATCCTCTTCTGTTACACGAAGTGTACCAAGTGAGGACGAAGTTCGAACGTTACTCGTTTTGATGGAGGACGCTCACGAAGAGGTACGACAACGTCGTCAAAGAGTTCTCAAGGATGTTCGCAAGGGATGACACGAGATGTACACTTGTATTGTGTAGATCAAGTATGAGTACATCGAGTGTCTACTTTGAGTATTTATATGATCGGGGCGCGCAGCAAGAGAAGGCTAAAGAACATCATGGAACGTGGGGTTACTAAGTCAGCACGAGAGAGCCGAACTGCGGAGAGAAGCTGTCTGAAACGAGATCAAAGAGTATAGCGCAGTGAAACAGATGTGAGGGAGAAACAGGAACTCCAAGGAGAGAATCTGTGCGAAGATACGTATCACTGGTTGAACAGTGAGATGGACGACTTGTCAAGGACAATGAGCAAATGCTCATCTTGTTCTATAAAGATAAAGGGAGGAGCGAGGAAGGAGATACGACGAGTAAGAAGAAGAACATTACGATAAAGGGAGAGAATTGTAACATTACCCCCCTCGTACAGTTGTGCCCCTGGTGCAACTTTCCATCCGTTAACCGAGAGTCTCTCAAACATCTTCGGAGGGCATGGGGAGATCAGGTCCATGGAGATGTGGACATTGTGGCTCAGTATGTCCAAATTGATCACAATGGAAGCAGACCTCTCTCGGACATCGCGAGGGTCCATGTCCCCATCGTTGACAAGTAGTACATTGTAAGGTGAGGCAGAGTCGTTGGGGGTGACCAGGAGCAGTAACGTGGCAGTGGGGGCAGCGGTATAAAGGACATTCATCTCGATAGTGACCAATGCGGTGGCATCGGAAGCAGCGGGTGAAGCGGGACGCAGGGGGTCTGTCATAAGGACTATGGAGGAGATGAGTAGGTGCGGAGAGTATGGATAGTCCCCCAACTTGGACGACGTAGGCGGAGTTATACGAGAGCGCTTGCTGGTTTATCTGCCGGAATCCACCAGGAGGATCTAATAGGAATGGGATGATGTCGTCCTCCACAACGCAAGGTTGGACGATCGGAGTGGGAGCGGGAGAGGGGGAGACTTTGGTAGGAGGGGAGGAAATTCGTAATGCCAAGGGTAGCGGAGGGGGAGAGGGCAAGGGAGTTTCATGAGGGGAAAGGCTAATGCTAGTTAAATAAGCTGTGCGCTCGTCAGGGTACATAGAGAGAAATATCGGACGAAAGACGGGGTACAAGACCGAGATAGGGATCTGTGCAACAAAGCTGTGGAAGTCGGCAGTGTGGAGTAATTTTAGAATTCGGCCTGTAAGACTGTTCTGAGTTTCTCGGATCGGTAAGCCGTATTCTTCGGGTAGGTCATTAGGTGCTACGTGGAAATGCAGTACTTGGGCGGTGTGCACTGCGTGGTAAAGGGAAACTAATCCCTTGATGATGGGATCATCCGCGTAAAGGGGCATCCGTTCGAGCAACAGGGTCAGGGATGGTTTACACAAAATACTGGCGAATAACGGCTTCCAGATTCTCGGGGGAAGAAGATACGATTGAACGGGTGTGGTATGGAGTAGAGCCATCGGGTCATCGATGTCCGGGGAGCTGGAGGGAGAAGATGGCAAAGAGATAGGTGGAGATTGGGTGTCGGAGGTCATAATGATGGGGATGTCTTTGGGGTTAGAGAGGAGTGCACCGAGATCGGAGTCAAGAACCAGAGTAAGAAGAATATTAGCGTGATGGTGAGAAAGGCAAGGAGAGAAATCCAGAATGTCTTGAGGTATGAACAACAGAATTCACGCATACAGGGAGGAGCCTCACGGAGAGATCACAACGTTCTGAATGCGTGAGGTTCTATCGTAGTTGATGGAGTTTCTTATATTCTTTCAGAATCTCTTGGGAGTGTGTGAGATTTGCTTCGGGTTCCCAAGTGTTCTCGGTGGAGGAATATCCTTTCCATGCGGTCAGGTACCGATAATGGCCAGGGGATCCCTTGTGGGCAAGGATAGCCTCTACTTCGTATTCCTCTTCGTCATCAATCACGTCAGGAGGAGGCTGTGGGAATGATGGGCCGTGTACATCGGTTTGTTTGAAGGGGGATAGCAGTGCTGCGTGGAATATGTCATGGATTCTCCAGGTACTGGGAAGTTTTAGTTGATAGACCAAAGGGGAGATTACGCGAGTGATTTCAAATGGACCATGGCGTTTGGGAGCGAGTTTTCATGAAGGGTAGGGGATCCGGAGATTAGTGGCTTCGAGCCAGACGTGATCTCCCACCTTCCAAGGGGAAAACACCTGTGTGGATCTTTTGGTCATGAGAAGGCGAGCAGAGTCATGAGCGGCAAGGGCTTCCTTTCGTGCCTCTTCCAAGGCAGAGAGTCGGGTTTCTACGGCCGG
>JBBPUD010000725.1:0-11016 GCA_038094475.1 Phylloporus aff. rhodophaeus
CTGAACCGGCTGAGAGTCCCAACTGCATAGGCTAGGTCTGGACGAGTCCCAAGCATTAGGTACATCAGTGAACCTATCACCGTGAGGTATGAAACCTGTTTCCCATTTATTTCCATATTTGTGACCATTGTATCATCATTTGGATCTGTTGCGGAAAGGAAAAGATTGTGGACCATGGGTGTCCATACTGGTGTGGAGTTTTCCATTCCGGTTTGCTAAAGCACAGTTTTAGCATATTGAGACTGAGTCAAGGATATTGTTCGGAACTGTCAGTTCCAGTGAATTTCCAGACCTAGAATGAACTTGGCCTCTCCAAGTAGTGATGTCAAGGCCCGGCTCGGCTCAAAAGCCGCGGCTTAGGCCCGGCTTAAGGGGCTAGCGGCTGCACAAAATCACAGGCCGGGCTCCAAGCCCTGTGAGCCCTCAAAGACGGCTCGGCCCAGCTCAAAAGCCCAAGCTTGAGCCCGGGCCATGGCTTGACGTACATTGGTACTGTACTATGTACCACAGATGTACGTAGCAAATGCTATTTATTAGTATCAAAAATACCACCATCCCACTCATCCTCGGTCTCTTCGTAGTCGTCACCAGAATCCTGGTTACCATGCACTCCAGTCCTTGTGGTGCACTTTAAAAATTGAAGCGCTTCTACAATGTCGGCCTTGAGACGGTTGCGGCGCTTGCTGATGGTGATCCCTGCGGATGAAAACACACGCTCCGATGACACGGAACTGGCCATGATCGAGAGGAAATCCCGTGCCAAGGACCCCCACACTGGATATCGTGCGGAATGCATTCCCCACCACTGTATAACGGTGGCGTCGCCAAGGTGCTCCCGGACATTGAGGTAGTCGTGAAAACCCTGCAGCCATGGACATGAGGGATCACCACCATGCTTGCCACTCTGATTCCTGCTAATTGGGTCCTCGTCGTCACTGTCACTGTCATCCTCGATGTAGGACCCCAAAAGAGCGTCAAGTTTAGGGTTTCGTGTTGTGATGCAAGGTTTGTGGGACATCAGCTGTGGGACATCGGCATCAGAGCCATACATTATGTAGTACCGTTCCTTGTACTTCATTGGAATTGTTAACAGAGAACCGGTTGCACTGAGAGAAAAACCACTTACAATGGTTTCAGCATGGTTCATTGCTTTGTTTGCAAGCCGTTCACCCCAATTGGCACAGATGTAGTCGAGCTTTTGATGGGGATCAAGAACTAGACAAAGTAGGAAAGCGTCAGATAGGTTAGATATGGCACAAGTCCACTCACTCATTGCAATTATATGCGCATCAGACATCGCCGTACGTTCATAGTAGTGCGCTAATTTTTTTACTCCAGCTTCAAGTGCAGCATTGAATTTTGTATATTTCTTGCTCTTCGCCCACGATGACCATGCTTTGTGAAGTGCCTCCAGTGCCGGGAGGGCTGTGTGTAGTGTAGGTGCATGTTCTGTCGAGAATGCGTGTTGAGCATTCTTAGCAAACTGATTATGATGTTAGGTGTAATCAAAGGAAATAAAATACTGTAGTAATGTACCACAAGAAGGGTTAGAAGGAGGCGGACTTGGTCCCACTCCTCTTCTGATAACTGAAGATCAAGGATTTTGCGGCGCTTCTCCTGAGAGTCATTCCCACGATCTTTGAATGCGAGCCGCTCAATGAATGTATTGATGTCCTGCATCGATGTCAGTGAATGTAAATAGACAAACTTCACCAGATTACCTCCTTGAGTTCAAGCGCACGACTAAGCATGGCAAACGTTGAGGACCATCGGACCTTCATATCAAGGATGAGTTGCAGGGGGTGGGGGCGTGTTTGAATAGTCTTGAATAGTTCCTTGCGTTGCGTTGATGAGCGAACCTATGTATAACTGCTAGTACCCTCGCAACTCCAATGACATGTAAAGAGTATGTACCTTGGCAGAGATGGCACAAATGAGGCCAATCGGGTCACGATCCCCATCATCGTTTGAGGCAACAATGTTGGCGTCGGGTGAAGAGGGATCGTAATGTCTTGATGTGCTGCACGTTGCAAGGAATGCCTGGGTTGTGAGATTGATTATATGTGACATACAGCTAATTGTCGATCATCATGATTAGTTGCCTCTTGTCCATGAGCAAGAATGGCTTACCGTAATCGTTGTTTTGCCCCATCAAAAGGTTTTCCTGTTTCAGATGTTAGAAGGCGGGCAAGCTCTGTCATCATCGTGTCGTTGTTGCTTGCATTGTCGCAAGTGACATATCCAATCTATTTTGATAATGAGAAGACATGAATAACTAGCAATCAGACTACACACCCTATGAGTTATACCCAGGCGCTTGACTGCTGTATACAGAGCCTGCCCGAGACGGATCCCATTGTGTGCATTGTTGAGCTGGATGAACGCAACCAGGCTGGTGTTAAGTGTCCACACATGGGGCACATTCTCTTCAATCCACGACGCAGTAACAGCAAAGTAACCATCACAGTTTGAGGCTTGCCATGCGTCACACGTGAGGTTGATGTGTCCTTGTATATTCTGGCTCTATCACACTACATTAGTCAAGTATTGTGTTAATAAGGGTATGCGCACACACCGATAGTTTCTTTTTAAGTGAAAGAAAATCAACCTTGAATTTTGTGATAATAAGCTCGTGCATTGTATTACGACTAGGAACCTGGATTTTGCCACTTGGAGCATGTGACACGATGTTGAGTAGTCTTTGGAACGTCGGATGCTCCATACAATGAATAGGCTGTAGATTTGTTGTTTAACGAGTTAATAGTTGACTACTATTCCTGAGATTGCTCACCTGGTCCGTTGCAACAAGCCATTCCACAGCGGCATTACAGAATGCAGGCTCCGAGTATTGAACAATTGTATCTGCTGGCACAAGATGGCTGTCGAGGGAAGGTTGCCTGCTAACAGACAAACTAGAATTGCGTTGGCGAATTTCTTCATCTCGGCGGCGTTTGGTGTCCATGGGCAACATAGATGTGAATCCGTTATCAGCAGCCCACTTACGATACGATGCATCATGGGCTGACTGTTGGTGACGCCGTAATGTGGTTATTTGGTCGACAATAACAACTTGCTTTTTGAGTTGTTTGCTAGTACATATAATCAACAAAAGTTATATGCCAATGCAAAGATAGTGCGACACACCTGCAGGTATTACAGTCCCAAACTTTCTTGCCATTAGAGTTCGAATATGGGGCAGAGAAATGGGCATCAATATCTTGAGTGTGCTCGGCCCGTCCCTTCTTGATCGGCTCATCCACATCGATCACCTGGATGTCCTTGAGTAGGCCATCAGATATAGTAAGGGGCCCATCACTTGTAGACCCATCGGCCTGTGTGGAGTCCCTCTGAAGCCCTAAAAATGCGTGAGGAATCGATAGAAACTGATTCAATCAAGCCTAACTTACCTTTTTTCTTTTTGGGTGGGCCCTCATCGTCAGACTCAGTAGAGGACATGGCAGAATCAGTATTGCCGACTTTCCGAGTCCATTTTGGGCCAGCCTTGCTGCCAGGTGCCAGTGTGCCATTACCTTCAGGTGGCCGCGTTGCTGCCTGGGCTTGGTGGTGAGAGGTAAGCTCCAAATCGGCAGCATTCTCGGCACAGGTGACACGTGCAGACGGTATGGCTGCACGTTTGGGCCGGTGCCGAGACTGTTCTTCGGCGTCAGATAAAGGCATTTGGTAATAACGTATAAGCGAGTAGTTCGGATTGGCGGAAGAGATGAAACTCTAAGAAAGTTTTCACAGCCATATACCATTTATAGTCATTGGTTCCTGCCCCGGCTCAATTTCTCACGGCTTTAGGGCTTCTGGGGCCCGGCTCGGCTGGGCTCATGGCTTCTTGAAATACCAAGCCGGGCTCCAGGCTGCACCAAGCCCCTAACACGGCCCGGCCCGGCCAGGCTTTTTGGGGCTCGGCTTCGCCGGCTCAGGGCTTTCGGGCCGGGCCTTGACATCACTAGGCTCCACGAGTTGTAGTGCAATGGACATAGATTTGTGGGAGCTGGATACAACTACAGGAGCGCACGTATGAGTAGAAGAAGGAGGTACTCACGTAGACTAAGTCCTCCTGTTTAAAAATCCTGGGGAACGAAATCCACCACTGCTACGGCGGGTGGTTCATCTTCTTCGTCGTCTTCTATCTCTTCCAGCTTGGGTAGGTCGTCTTTTACAACCTTCTTGACCAAAGTCTTCTTCGGCCTATCTGTAGGGGGAGAAGAGGAGAAGTGTGGGCAGTTCTACGAGCTGTGCCCAGGCTTGCGGCATCGGAAGCATAGATTCTTGGTGATGCAGTGCTTCCTTTCTTCGGGAGTCATCTTAGGAACTTTGATGACATCGACGTCCATGGAGTCGGGGTCCTTGGTGGTGCGGGTGGAGGAGTGCCCGGAGAAGTTCTGGTACGGGGTATGGAACTTCTTCCGGTGCTCGGCAATGGAGCAAGTGTGCTCCCAGTTCTTTTGAAACACGAGGGCCTTGTCGATCCAAGTGTTGATGGTTTTTGGGACCGTTTCCATGGCGAAGATCTTGTCTGTGAGGGGGGTAGGAAGGGCATTGGCAAAGTATCCGATGAGGACATTGTCGTCGGAAATACCCGCCAGACCCATTTTGGTCTGGAAGGTCTGGACGTAGTGGTCAAGAGAGGGGGTCCAATCCCCTTTCTTGTTCTTCTCGATGCGGGTCTCGCTCAGCCATCTAATGGTGTCGCAAACAGCATCTTGGCGTTCAAATGCTTTGTTGAACTTCACAATGAAGGTTGCGAACGTTCCGAGGTTTGGCGTAGTATGGGAGAGTGCCTCCCGTCTGAAGTTGTTGACCCATGCAAGCGCAGAGCCCTTAGTCATGTAAGATAGCGCGAAGGCTATCTGCTTGGAGTCGGTGTCATAGACCTTTTCATTGACGTGGAGGTAGAAGCGGACTGTTTGCAACCATTGTACAGCGGTCGCATAGCTTCCATCAAAGGCCTCGGGGGATGCAAGGCGGAGTTCCGTGGGTTTCGAAAAGGAAGTCATGGCAGGGGGTGGGGTGCGTGGAGGGTACTGGAAGATGTTACCAGTCTGTGGAAGGGGGGTGGGCGATGGTGGAGTAGGAACTCGGGGCAGGTAGGTGGCCTCATCGAAGTATTCAGCAAGGGTAACTGTGGTATCCTCTATCGGAGGGATAGGGATGTCTGTGTCTGAGTGGTCAGAAGCAAAGAGGTCTTCTTCCTCCTGGGGTTCCAAGTCTGAGCTCTCGGCAGGGGCGCTGCGGGGGATTCCCCAGCGGGGGTCTGTGGATGGACGAGGGGGAATGGTGGTAACAATCTACACGATGGTAGTCATAAAAAGTAGCTTAGACCTTTTGTTACGCTTGGTCCGGGTAGGAACGAGTGTAGCCTCGACAGAAGCAAGGTCACGAAGAGTCGACACGCAGAGGCTCGACGGGGGCAAGGAGTCGACGTGCAGAGGCTCGACGGTGACAAGGTACTGGCGCACGGAGGCCCAGATGACTAGTCCCAAGGCGCAACCAAGGGAAGTCCAAGGACAAGGTACCGACGCACAAAGGCTCGGTGTGGGCGAGGAGGTGAAGGGCTGGTACCTTCGGACAGGGAGCAAGGAGGGAACCCAAGTGTATTGGTGGTACAATCGAGGAGGTCTAAGCTAAGGTACAACGGCTGGCGAGTATGGTATATATACCCTACGATGACTAAGCCATGGAAGGTCATAGAATGCTAGGGAACAATGACGAAGCAAGAAAGTAAGCGTGAATGAGTAAGCGGAGCCGATGGCATTGGTGAGGCTATGTGGAGGAGTAAGCGTGATGACGAAGGAAGTGGAAGGTTGTGGAACGACGTGGAAAGGAATGAGTCATCATGGTGACGAGAGACGTGTCTGTGCACGAACGAGGCAAAGGTTAAGACAAAGAACAAGGAGAAAAGAGAGAAAACGTAACAGAAAGCTTCTGTTGCCTCCTGTTTGGTGGGAGTGAGGGGGTATACCTTTCCGACTTTGTAGTTGTCCAGGTTGATCTCGTGGTTGTAGGAATGTGATGAGGGAAGATGGTCAACCATCTCTTTGTCAAAGACAGTGGAAAATTGGGTGTATTCTGGTGGCAACACCGGCTTGGGCTTGGTGAGCTCAGCTGCTGCAGCAAGCTTCATGACTGTGGTGATCTTTAAGATCTGAGGGTCTAATGATTTGAAGTAGCGGTCATCACCACAGATGATCTGGTTGAGGATCCGATTGTCAAGGGCTTGTCGCACATACTGCTCCTGCGTGCGGTGTTCAAGGAAATTGTAGAGGTGAGAGTCATAGACTGTGTCTACATGGTGGCAGGGTGGCCTTTTTGAAGCATGCATAGAAGGCTTCATGGCATTCAGTGTCTTTGGAAAATTGAGCAAACAGCTCCTTGTGCTGATCGCAAGATTCAGGGCTGGTAAGGGTGTGCTGCACCCAATTGATGACAGGGTTTGTCATCTTCAGCCAAGGCATGCCGAGGATGACGTTTTCATTGCCACAAGACATGACACATAGAAGGTAACTTCTTGTGTGATACCCTCTATGTTGGTGAAGAGGGTCAAGGTGAAACGGACCTGTCCATTTTGGTTTGCAGTTTGGTTCACATTCCGGATGTGGAAAGGGACCTCAAGTTTCTTTGTTGGAAGTTTGTGCTTCTTCACGAGGTCACCCAGGAGGGAATATCAGGGTAAAGATCATAGCTGTGATGGTGGTGACATGGGAGAGTGCCAGGGTAAGAATTGTGAGCAGAATCGCCAGAAATGTTGTCATGACAGCAGCAAGTTGTGGACTGTGGAGTCAAATGTGGCAGTCACGAAGAATGACCAACTAGCGAGCAAGAGACCAAGAAGAAGGTGTGCCATGAGAACCAGGCCACTGTTAGTCTTTGAGAACACTTGATTATGCCATATTAACGCTGTAGCAATCCAAGCTGGAAGATATGCCAGGGACATGCTAACGTGCCATGATCTGCGAACATTGATGAAACCAGAACAACAATTTAAAACAAGAGTGTACCTGCTGAGGTCCAACGACATCGGGTCGTCCTGAGCGAACACTGTCGAGGTTGTTTTTTTTAACCTGTACGAGGTTGCTCCAAATGCCACCCAACTTTCAGCAAACTCGTCAAGAACGGCCAGACATCACAACCATTGGCCAGCAGCGTCGGTGCTACCGAAGACCAGGCCGTGACGTCACCGCAGACATCCCCGTCCGGTTCCCTTCACGTCCCGAACCCACCTGGATCCGTCTACAGCGATCCCGCCTCGTCCAGCTCAGCCGGTAGCGTCAAGATCGGTGTTGTCCCGCCTCACCACACACAACCCAGTCCGACCTCTCTCTCCGTGCCCACGCCCAAGCACACGCACAGAAACCCCCCTCAGAACTTGCGCACCAGCAGTCTCTCCGTCATAGGCGTGTTCGCTCACAGGACCGCGACCGGCACATCCCAGACAGGCACGAGGTCTCGCTTGCCGCCCGTCCATCCAGTGACATAACCTTTTTCCTTGACGAAACCGAACTTACACCAACCGTGGGTCGCCCCGGACAGACACCAGAGTGGGTGTCCTCACATCTTGCTGCCTCCTCGTTCGGTTCCCCCCGCCAGCTCTCCCCCTCTTCCTCCTCAGGCAACCTCAGAGACATGCCAGTCGCGCGTTCCAACACTCTGCAGCCTTCGAGCAAGTCCGTCATGAAAAAGTCGTCTAAGCGTTCAATGCCTACACAGCCCCCACCCCCCCTAATCGATCAGGGCAACTCGGACACATCCACAACTCGGTCCCCACGAGGACTCGTCCATGGCTGTTCAACACACGGTCGTCGAGTCTCCAACTTCGTTTGCGTCTCAGAAAGTCCAGTCTTCAGAGCTCGTCGCAGCGAGCGACGGCGACGCCAAGTCTGTGCGCTCCGCAACCAGCTCCAGCTCAAAGCGCAAGAACAACGGTCGCAAACAGTCGAGTGCCAGAAAGGCAAGCGGCGCAGCATCCAGAGCAACCATTTCCAACATGCCACCCGTACCACCTCTCCCTTTGCCTGTCTCTGGCTCCAAGTCCACGTTCTCGGTCAATGGCAAGGAGGCGCGAACGCGTCCAAATCCACCTATGCGCTCTCTGCACGAACACGCTCTCCGCACACCAGAAGTGACCTCTCAGATGGCGACGGCTTTCTGTCGAGTGGAGACGAATCTGGCTCGTCTTCCGATGGACTCGATTTGGATGACAGAGACATTCCCGTCACCGGCTTTGCCGTTGCGAGTAATAGACGCAATGCAGACTTTCATGAACTGTTTCCTAATATTCCAGAGGGCGACTACCTTATCGAAGGTGAGCTCCCACCTCTCTTGCGGGGCCCTGCAACTCTAAACGTGCCGTTAGACTATGGCTGTGCTCTTCAGCGAGAGATTCTGATCCAAGGTCGCTTATACATTTCCGAAAATCATATCTGCTTCCATGCCAATATTTTCGGTTGGATCACTGACGTACGTGCGGCGTTTCGATGGATGCACCACGCTGATTCTCTGAGATAGCTCTCTATTCCTATATATGAAATCACAGGGCTGGACAAGAAGATGACCGCGTTTGTCATTCCCAATGCTATACAGATCACGACACGTCAAGCCAAATACACATTTGCGTCCTTTCTTTCCCGGGACACGACCCATGACGTGATCACAAACATCTGGCGACTTGCCCGACCGGACGAGGGTCTTGCAACAGATAATTTCAACGCGTCCAATCGGGACATGGCATCTACCATCACGACTACCTCGGAAGTATCTACCAAGGAGGGTGGTGTCGCGGGAGTGAACAAAGTGACGTTTTGCGCATGTTCGAAAAACGGAACGCATCTCAATGAGATGGCGCTCGAGACTGTCTTGCCAGGCACGCCCGACAAGATCTACAACCTCATGTTTGCCAGCGGGTTCATCAAGGACTTTTTCAAGGTGGACCAAAAGCTGACCGGTACGTCAGGACCCGTCCCGGATGACCTCGTCTCACGTCCTCGTTTAGATGTACAGATATCTGACTGGGCACCCACCGGCCACAACCCCCAACTTCTCCAACGCAACATGTCGTACATCCGACCCATCACGAATAGCATCGGTCTCAAACAGACCAAGTGTGAGATTCACGATGAGGCGCTGCATTGCGATTTTGAGGATTACGTGGTGATGCTCACGAGCACGAAAACGCCAGACGTACCAAGCGGCGGCGCCTTTTTTGTCAAGACGCAAACCTGTCTCATGTGGGCAAGCTCCATCTCGACACGCGTGATTGTGACGACGCAGGTGGAGTGGACCGGGCGGAGTTTTATCAAGGGTAAATCCCCCATCACGGCCCATCTCTCTCATTCACCCCTGATGCAGGTCTGATTGAAAAATCGGCGATCGAGGGGCAGAAAGTGTACCATTCGGATCTAGACAAGGCGATGCGGATGCACATCCAGGAGAACCAGTCCGAGTTCGTTCCAGAGGGGCTCGACCCGACTGTGGTTGCACCCGTAGAGCCTCTCACGCCGATCGAGGTGGGGTCCGAGGTGGCGATATCTGACGAGGAAGCACGCAAGGTGCGAGAGCGGGAGCGAAATCAGCGAGGGATGCAATGGGCGTATGACACGCTGGATGGTGCGTATGGCGTCGCGGAGCGATCCACCAAGGGTGCGTTGCTACTCGTCAAGGAGGCGTGGGAGCAGTCTTCGTCGACGACGATCCTGTGGTTCGTGATTGTGCTGCTGGTGTTGAGTAATCTGTGGACGTTGATGCTCGTCGGGAACCGGGAGGAGATGGGGCGGCGCAAGGAGGTGAGGCGCGCGGAGGAAAAGGAGCGGTGGTTGCAGGGGGTGGTTGCGAATGTGTGGGAGGAGCTTGCGGCGGAGCGTGCACGGGCGGGTGGGGTGTCGGTCCCGTTGGTGTCGGTGCCCGTTGGGGATACGCAGGTGGAGATGGCGAATCTGGGCAAGGTGCTGGATGCGGTGGAGCAGCGGGTGCGGACGATTCGGGAGAGCCTGCAAGGGCTGTAGTGTCTGATTGGCTGTACTTATCAGGCCGGGATCAATCCCATCTCTTTCCTAGACGGCGACCACGATGGGATGGTTTGAAGCACTGAGCGAGGCACTCGAGAAGGAGGACAAGCCAAGTGCGTCCTAGTCTGGTACGCAGACGGATGTCGCTCACCGACCGTAGCCTTGCAGCTCGCGACGATCGACGGTGATACCCCGCGCGTGCGCACGGTCTTCCAGCGGAGCACCCTCACCGCGTCGGCATACCCCCGCCGCCCACTGATCCTCTGCACGACGGACGCGCGCACGCCCAAGGTGGCGCAGATCACCGCAAACGCGCGCGTGGAGCTCGCGTACTGGATGCCGCGCTCGCTCGCACAGTTCCGCGTGTGGGGGCGCGCTGCGATCGTGCGTGCGCCCGAGCGGTGGGCGGCGTTGCCTGCGGACGGGGTGTACGGTGCACTTGCACAGGAGGGGTATGATTGGGAGGGGGGACGGGTGGCGATGTTTAACGGGTATGAGGGGGATATGCGGGTGCGGTGGTGTTGGCCGACGCCGGGGACGCCGTTGGAGGAGGGGGAGGAAAAGGGGTGGCCGACAACGTTGCCGCGGGTGGGGGAGGAGAGGGACGAGGAGGAGAGGGCGTTGGTGAGGGTAGCGTTGGGGAATTTTGTGGTGTTGGCGATTGAACCTGCCGAGGTGGATTATTCCAAGTTCGGTGGGGTGGTGAGGAGGACAAAGTATAGATGGGATGAGGCGTTGGGAGAGTTCAAGGCGACGCTGGTTGCACCATGACGACTGTGTTATCATTGTACTCTACTCATAACTCGGTACTGAAACGTAAATGCGGTTATCTGGAAATCTCATAATGGATAGGTTTGTGTTGTGAGACGTACGTCGGCCCAGACATGATGTTGTCCACCGAGAACGACACGGTTATGCGCACGTCTGCACCGAAAGATGAGGTCACGCACCCTGAGATCTACGCTACTGATCACATCATGTATAAACCATGGATACAGCGGGA
>JBBPUD010000726.1:0-10999 GCA_038094475.1 Phylloporus aff. rhodophaeus
CCCCCCTTCATCTTGCTGTTGTCGTCATGGGCATGCTGTTACAGCCCCCTCACCCTTGTCCCCAATGCCATGATGCTGGGTGTGCTGCCACCGTTTTGCCCCGTCAATGTCGAGGTTGTGGTGGTGGGGGTAGGGCATACCATCTCGTCCCGTTGTTGTTGTTGTCTGCACTGGTAGTGGTGGTGTTATTGCATCTCCTCATCCTCATCATGGTGGAGGACTGTGTGAGCCACTCGCCTCATGGTGGTGGAAGGCTGGGCAAGCCGTTTTGCCTCGTCATCGTCGTTGGTGCTGTGGTGGTGGTGGCGCTGTCGTGTCTCCCTGCCCTCGCCGTTGTGGTGGTGAAGGCCTTGTGCACCATGGGTTGATGGTGGCTGCATCGCTGCACTGCTCTTGCCCTTGGTGGTCACATGCCATTTTCCAGCGTGGTGGTGGTTGTGGGCACGCTATTGCGCTGCCCTCACCTCCATGGTGGTGGTCGCTGTTGCATGTCACTGCCGCTGTTGTGGTGTTGGTGGCAGGCGCACTGCGCTGCATTCACCCTCGCCGGCCACTTCCTCCTTGTCAACTTGCGGGTGGGCTGTTGCATTGCCATCACCTGGTGTTGGTGACGGGTGTGCCACTCAATAGCACCCTGCTGTGCCACCATCACCGTTGTTGCAGTGTTGGTAGTGGGTGCGGTGTTGCCCAATCATCGTGGCATGTTGATGCGCTGGGCCCTTCACCAGCCTGTTGTCACACAGTGGTGGCAAGCCATCACCCTGCCCTGCCATCGTCACTGTGTGGTAGTGGTGCACCGCTGCGCGGCCCTGTTGTTGTCTGGTGGTGGTGGGCAAGCCATTGCTTTGCCTTGCCGTCATTGCATGGTAGTGGTATTGTGCCATGGCATGGCCCTCACCTATGTTATCTGGTTGTGGTGGGCAGGCTATTGCACCGCTGTGCTGCCGCCGTCTGGTGGTAGTGGGCAAGCTGTCGCCCCGCCTCACCATCGTCGCAGTGTGGTGGTGGTGCGCCGCTATGCAGCCCTTGCTCGCCGTCGTCATCTGGAGGTAGTGGGCAAGCCATTGCCCTGTCTCCCCGTTGTCGTTATGTAGTGGTGGGTTGCGCCATGGAATGGCCCTTGCCTACATCGTCCGGTTGTGGTGGGCAAGCTATTGCACCGCTTTGGCACCGCCACTGTTGCGTGGTGGTGGGCAAGCAGTTGCCCTGCCTTGTTGCCGTTGTCGTGTGGTAATGGTGCGCCATTGCACAGCCCTCACCCACACCATTGTTACTTGGTGATCCTGGAAAAGCCGTTAGAGGTTGTTACTTTCCACAATGTGGGTAGGGTGAGATACTTGGTCTGAGGGAGACTGGCGGAGTAGTGGGAAGTGACCAGAAAAAAAAATAGGAAGGACTTAGCTTTTGTTTTTGTTTTGACTGGGAAAACCATGTCAAGCAGGAATTCAAATATTCAACGAATGTGCATGGGAGCAGTAAACAAAGTCACGTGATGACAATGTTAGAATTTTCGACAAGTCCAAATGTGTGTAACTAATGCGGTGCAACGATCTACCTCCCCCCACCACCATCACACGACCACAAGGAACACGACAATGGTGGCACATTGACCGGCCTGCCATCACCACCATGAAGCTGGCGGCGCGAGTGCACACCAACACCATCACCATGTGATGAGGTGAGGGGGTGCAATGTGCACCATCACACCCAGAAGACAATGCGGACAGTGAGGTGTTGCGACAGTAGAGGTGATAGTGCTGATGCAACGATGAGCACATTCATGATGAGGTGTGTCACTGTAGTATATGTAGAGGGCCACCTATTATGTAGTACACTGTAGTATGGCTAGCAACAAAAACAACTATAGAGTACTATTTTGACTACATAGAATTTGAAGTTCTACAGCCCCATTGTTTTTTTCCTGATGTTTGGTATGTGCCACAACCAGGTCTTTAGGGCCTGTACAGATTGAACTTTCTCTGTATGTCACTATTTGTTTTGGAGAAATGTGAGTTTGGCTTCCATGGATGCCGAGTGTCGGAGCTCCAAACCTTCTTCACCTCACTGTGTACATACACAATCAAATGGTCTGCCCCACTTCTCTTTATCATCAACAACGCCATCTCGCAAGAGAATTTACTGGAATTCTTGTAC
Source organism: Phylloporus aff. rhodophaeus (assembly GCA_038094475.1). NCBI lineage: Eukaryota > Fungi > Basidiomycota > Agaricomycetes > Boletales > Boletaceae > Phylloporus > Phylloporus aff. rhodophaeus. Next base: position 2,155 of record JBBPUD010000726.1, read on the forward strand.
TCTTGGAAAAATACCACTCGTTTCTCAAAATGACTGAATCTGCAAGGTGGTCAGATGCTGGGACCACCACCCTTGTGGATTACCTCCATGAACATTGCAGTGAATGGGCTGACAATGGGTTCAAGAAGCCCACCCTCGCAGCTGCTGCCGAACATCTTCACCAAACACATCAGAATGAGCCCCTCAAGAACGTTAATCAAGTCAAATACAAGTTCTCGCAGGTACAATAAATAATTTACTAATGGTAGCACAATACAATTGATCTACCACTATACAGCTGAAGAGTCTCTATTCCCTCATCAAGGAATGGTCTGAACTGTCTGGGAGTAGCGGGTTTGACCTGATCCATGGTACCAATATATCCGATGCTGCATCGGCATAGGTTTTTGATACCTGGATCCAGGCAGGAGGCAAGGTACGCCAAATTCTATTATATACAACCCTATGGATTCTGATCAAAAATAGGCTCGCAAAAAGATTAATCAATTCCACAACAAAGGGTGGGAATACTATGGCGCTTTCAGGGATATTTTCTCTGAGGGTGGTGCAACAGGGAGTGGTGCCTATCGTGGCACTACTGGCGCAACAGGTGCCATCTCTATCAATACCGGTATCCAGGGTGACTCTGGACAACTCAGCGCTCGTTTACACCCACTTCCCATACCTGCTGCCTTTTCCTCCTCCCCCGTTGCACCAGTTGACACATCCTCTCCTGCTGCCTCTAGTGTTGGTAGTAAACGCCCACACAAGACAATTTCCCAAGCAGACTCTGGCCCAATTACTGCAAGCCAGCTCTTTTCACAGTCCCATACACAAACCACAGCCTCATCCAGTGCCCCACCCAAGAGCAATTGTGGTTGAACCTCAGCATGGTCTTCGGCTTGCCAAGAAAAGAATCGCTCACAGCTGATCACGCTTCATGCTGTCAACAGTGCCATTCAGACTGTGCGTGACACCATCTCAACGGGATTTCAAGAACAATTTATGGCCATATCTAAGGCAACAACCGCACTCTACAAAGTTCCAGGATTTACTCAACAGGAGGTCTTAACACTGGCCAACTTCTTTGCTGAAAATGAGAGGCATGTGTCAATGTGGCTTTCACTTACTGCTGAAGATCGATCTGTGTGGGTGAGGCGGAAGTATAATCAGCTGATAGGTTCTAACTCCATTGTACCTGTGAATTCCTTGACTGCTGGACCTTCAACCAGTAATTTGTAGATGACTACTACGTGTTGTACTTGTTTTCATCAATCCATTTGTCATCGTCATCGCTGTCCAATTCTGCCTCCAATTGCCTTTCCTGAAAAACCTGCTGATAATCAGCCCACATCACTTCTGCAATCTGATTGCACATGGTCCTAGGTTCGTCTTGATTTTGAGGAAGATTGTTTATGTCATGGTCAGTGTCATTCTGTTCTTCACCAGTGTCCATATCGTCTAGATCCAAGCTAGATGAATCAGTGTCATGTGAATGTGTGAAGTTATATATCATGCATAGCGCCACAGGTATTTGTGCCTGTATTCTGATAGGGAACTCGGTTGAAAGGAGTAAGATTCAGTAATGGCGTTTCAGAACACCAAAGATCCATTCAATAACATTGCGGGCAGATGAGTGACGCAAATTAAAAAGCTCCTCCTTGTTTTGGGGACTATAGACATGTTATTACAAACTATACTACAGAATACATTCATACCATTTTAGACCACAGCCCCACTCTGCAAGATGATATCATATGCCACGGTATGGAATGAGTAGCTTGTCTGACAGTGGAAAACCCACATCGGCAAGTAAATACTTTCTGGCTGGAATGTGGAGGTCAGAAGTGATGGCATCTCTGTAGATACGTGCATCCGATGCTGAACACTCCCATCCTGTGAGCAAATAAAAAAATCGCATGTCAAAGTTGCATGCAAACAGCCCGTTTTGACTGAGGAAGCCTTTTCAGTTGCGGTATCTTGCGCAGATGTAAGATGGTGGAGAGACGGGTATATGGCTGCCATCGATTGCTCCGATGGTGTTGTGAAAGTAGGGGTAAAATTTCAGGTTGCGGCGTATCTCTGGCGCAACAACGTTGGGGGGTGATCATATGTAGTCCATGTAGAAGGGTGGGCTTGAAAAAATACCAGCCATCTTTTGAAAGTATCTAAAATTCGTTGAAGGAGATCCTAGTGATGTAAAGGCAGGTATGTACCGAGAGATTGTGCTACTGGAATGTTGAAAGCGCTCACCAACATGGCGCACTGTGAGGCCGGTGACCCAGGTATATAGGAAGATGGCAAGTTGTTCTTTGACCGTTACCCTCCTGGAGTCCTGGTATCCTGCTTGATGCAGCTCATGGACAAGCTGTAGGAACACCTCTTTGTGCATTCCAAGCTCACACTGGATGTGATCTGGATGACCAGACAGCAGCTCCAGTACCCACTGATAACCGGATAGTATCAAAGTGTGGTAGGCAACTGGGTCTTTTCATGGTGGTTTGTGATTTCCAATGAGGTCAGTTAATGAGATAAGAAGTATTTGAAGTAGAGAGAGTATTGCATTTATGATTTTCTGGCAAATATGGAGTGGTACTGGCATGATAGCTACAATCGTAGGCCTTGCATTGTTTCACTCTCCAATAGCCAGTTGCCGAGAAGCCAAACTCACAGTTCCCCAAAACAAATAGTGACATACAGAGAAAGTTCAATCTGTACAGGCCCTTAGCCTCAAGTCGCTGTGGTTCCATACGCAATGACAGTGCTAAAGACTCCAGAGTGTCCGTAAGGTGATGGTCCTCCGAGTTTTTCTTCCACGGGATCATATCCGGTACTTGCCACGGTGTCACTGCACAGGATGATGACCAAATCGTGACACGAGATCGTTGGCCATGTTGACTCCGTTTTACAGATCACAGAAGTGTCAACCCTTAAATCCAGCATCTCACCACTGGTGGGAGTAACTGTTGGTTGCATGGATGCAGCCTTGTATTTGCTTGCTGGGGTGACGATCATGGAAGCGTTTCATGTCATAGGTGGTCATTTTTAAAGCAGCATTGGCAATTTTTCATGTGGTTTCCAGTTCTTCTACAAACTCTCCTGCTGCAGGATTTCATGGAGATTGTTTGTGCGAATAACTGGCACGAGGTTGTTGTCCGTAATTGAGGATGAATGGGGAATAGGAAGTCACACTGGTGGTGTTCTGGTTGTGTGCAAATTCTGCTACGGCTAGCCATTCCACCCAATCTGTTTGTCTATGATTGATGTACATCCTCAGATACTGTTCTACCCATGCGTTCTTCCATTCAGTTTGTCCATCTGTCTCTGGATGGTATGCTGTAGATGTTACAATTCTTTCTCTTCATCGTCACATCTTACTTCTTACTTGTCATATCTCTTTCTTCACCGCTCCAATGATTCTCGCCGAACGAGATGAGCATTCTCTTATCGTCTTTAATCACTCATCTTTGTCACTGTTCAACCAGTGACCTATAACTTCGCACAGGTTTCCACCTTTGGATCCCTGTTTCACCTGGTATCCATTTCACCGTGCTATGTTTCTTGATCTCATTTCGGACAGCCTCTCTCCACAGTCCGGTTCTCTCACACCAGCTTAGTATTCCCTTCTTCCATAGCGTTCTACGAACTTCCTATGCTGCGCGTCTCGATCCTATAAATACGTAGAACAGACACTCGATGTACTTATACTTGATCTACACAATACAAGTGTACTTCTCGTGTCACACCTAGTGAACCCTTGAGAACTCTTTGACGACGTTGTCGTACCTCTTCGTGAGCGTCCTCCATCAAACGAGTAAATGCTCAAACTTTGTCCTCACCTTGGTACACTTTGTGTATCAGTAGAGGGGTTCCCTTCAATTTGTAGCTGTATATATAGCTCTTTCATAAACGATGATATGAATTGGGGTCCTCGATCTGAGATCACTTTTGGGGTAGTCCATGTAGTTTGAAGATCTCGTCCCTGAAGATCTTTGCTACTCCCAACATTGTAATGTTCATTGAGATTGGGAATAATCTAATCATCTTTGAAAAGCGATCTACCGCCACCATGATTCCGTCCTTTCCATTTGATTTGGGGAGTTGTCCAATCAGATCCACTGATATGATCTCCCAGGGCGATTGTGGCGCTGCATGTGGATTCAAAGGGGTCTTCTTTCCCTTTGTATCCGTCTTGGTTTTTTGGCATTTGTCACATCCTTTGATGTATTGTTGGATGTCATGTTTCATTGATGGCCAGTAGTATCTAGTTTTGATCAAGTCATGTGTATGTCGATTGCCTGGGTGTCCTGTGAGTGGATGATCATGGTTTTCCCGAATAATCTTTCCCCTTAGTTCTAAATCATCTGGTACATATAACAAGGTTTTCCAAAAAAATGAGTCCATCCTTCTCCTGCCATGCTGTATCCATCATTTTTAGTTCTTTTTCCACAAATATCTCTTTTTTTTGTTGTTTTGCTTTTATTTTGGTGTCAATTGTTCTGATGATCATGGGATTTAAGACAATCTCCTTTTGATTGTCGATAGAATCTACCCCCTTTTCAAAGTCGGACCTCCAGGATAGACCGTCCGCTGGATTAGATTTGCCAGGTCGATAGGAGATGGTGTAGTGGAATTCTTGGAGGAGTTGTTTCCACCTGGCTTGTTGACATGAGAGGTCTTGGGGTTTGATAAAGTATATAAGATTTTGGTGATTGGTCAAAATCTCAAAGGGTTTGGCAGCATCAAGAAGATAATGTCGCCATTCTTTGATGGCGAAGATGATGGCCACAAGTTCAAGGTCAACAGCATGATAATTCCATTCAGCATCTGTAAGAGATCTGGAGATGAATGCGATTGGACACCACAATTCATCTTGGTGTTGAGTTAAAACAGCACCAAGGCCGATCCCAGATCTGTCTGTTTCAATGCGGAATTTCCCTATGTCTTATGCCATATGAAGAGTTGGGGCAGATGTGATTTTTGTTTTCAATTCATCAAATGCCTTTTGACAATCAGATGACCATTCAAACTCCTTCTTGTCAGAGGTCAACGCATTGAGGGGTTGGGCCATCTTGACAAAGTCTTTGATGAATCGACGATAGAAGTTCATAAAGCCGAGAAATCTGCACAGTTGTTTCTTCATGGTGGGCACAGGCCAGTCCAACACACCTTTGACCTTGTTTTTGTCCATCGTTATTTCTCCCTCAGATACAATGAGACCTAGATATTCCGTGGTGGTTGCCTCAAGGTCACATTTGGTATGTTTTAGTGACAATTTGTTTTCATGGAGTATCTGGAGCACTTCCTTTACTACGACTGTGTGTTCGTCTATTGTCTTAGTAAAGATCATGATGTCGTCCATATATACTATGACTCTTCCACGATTTATGAGGTCTCAGAATAAGTGGTTCATCATTGTCTGGAATGTAGCCGGGGAATTTGTGAGTCCAAAGAACATCACCAAGGGTTCGAAAAGTCCATGATTGGTCTGGAATGCTGCCTTCCATTTGTCTCCTTCTTTCATACGGATATTATTGTACCCCCATCGAACATCAAGCTTTGTATAATATTTGGCTTCTTTTAGCTTGTCAATTAATTTGTTGATTAGAGGTAATGGATATTGGTTTTTGACAGTGATGTCATTTAGTTGCCGATAATCTTGTACTGGTCGGAGTTTTCCGTCTTTCTTTTTAACAAAGAAGAAAGCAGAGGCGAATGGCGATTTGGAAGGTCGGATTTGTCTGGTTTTCAAAATTTCTTCCAAGAAATCGTCAAGTTCTTTTTGTTCAATGACTGTGAGATTGTAGGTTTTACAATCAATCTTGTGATCTCCTGGAAGTAATTCGATTGCATGGTCCCATGGTCTTCTTGGGGAAAGCTCATCAAATGTCTCTTTCATGAATACGTCTTTATAATCATGATATTTGTCTGGAACAATGTCTTCAAAGCTTTTTGTCTGTTTATCAAGCCCCACTTGGATTGCTAATTCCGTGGACAAATTATTGATGTACTCATGGTCCATTTGGAACAGTCTTTCCCCAAGATGTTCCTTGTCATCATTGTCATCATCATCGTCGAGAAGTGCTGGTACATGATCTTCACATGTGAATTTCATTGTCTGATTTTTCCAATTGATGATTGGGTTGTGTTTTTGTAACCAATCATGTCCAAGGAATATTTGATGTGTAGACAGATTAGTGATTGCCATTGCAATTTGTTCTCGATGATCGTCAATTGTCATTTCAAGGGTGACGAATTCCTTGATGGATCCTCCTTGGTTGATGGTTCCATCTGCAATATAAACTGGTATTGATCTTGGCAATTTGTGCATTGCCAGTCCTAATTCTTGTACTAATTTGGGATCAATCGTAGTTCCTGTACATCCAGAATCTAATAACACCACTACTTCTTTCATTTCCCCTGACAGTGTGAAGATGTGTATTTTAATCTCAAACACATTGTCAGATCTCTTTCGTTGTACATATTTGGGTTTTTGTTGTAATTCTCAGAGAGCAAACTGTGCTTCGATATTGTCCAGCCCCTTAATTTGTCTTATCAATTGTGGGGTAACTTCTTGTTCTCTTTTATCATGTACAAAGGATCTGAGGTGTTTGAGCACTTGTTCCTCACTTCGATCATTAATGACTTGTTTGATCCATTGTGTTGTCCATGGATCAACTGTGTTTCTCCACGATCTTAATTTTCTGGCTCGATTGTCCACCAATCAATTGGGTAGGATCTCCGGGGGTGTGCTCTTGGCGTCTTCCCCTTTCGACTCACCAGTTGGACCTTTCTGCAACTGGTTCTCCATCCCTTTCATCGGAAGAATCCCTTTCTCTTGGGACTCGTTGAGCTTCTTCTTCTTCAAGATTGTGATCTTTGGTTCGCTTATTCCAGTTGAACCAAATCCCTTGTCTCCTCTCTCTGTTTTTCCAAGGTTTTCTGCTTCGTTCAATTTATTGAGTCCAATCTTTTCTAGAATCATTTGCGCAACTCGATCTCCCTTCTTTACCTTGAACCTTATATCTGAATGATTTATGAGGAGGACTTTTACTTCTCCCCTATAGTCTGAATTGACAACTCCAGCTCCGACATCAATTCCTTTTGTAGCTAGACCTGATCTTGGAGCTATTCAGCCATATGCTCCTTTTGGAATAGTGAAAGCTATTTGTGTGCTTATCAACTTTCGTTTCCAGGGAAGGATTTCCGTTTCTTCTGCGCTGTAAATGTCATATCCAGCACTTTGTTCACTTCCCTTGGTTGGCTTTCGTGATTCAGGTCCAAGCCTTTTGAATTGTAACTTCGAGATTTCGTACTCATCCACTGGCAAAACAGAATATTTATTTGCATATGTAGATATGGTACTATTTGAAGAGACAGACGACCTCATTTCTGCTCTTCGTTCTAAAAACCCTTTTCAATTTCATTGATCTGGGCAGCCAGATCATCATTGTCCATATACGTAATAGTGTGGTTTCCGAAGACCATTTGTCACACCGGGTGACATGGGTGCATGTGTTCTGCACATGGCCATGGCTTTCCACACCTCCTACATAGTCCTTTTGCTAGTGCTTGTGATAAGTCCACGGGGATGCCTTGTCCCCCAAATGTTCCTGGCATATACAAACTTGGTACTTTCAGTTCTGACAGACCAGCTTGGTTTTCAACTGCCGCTGCATTTGGTTGTTGGTAGTTATAGATGGGATTCTCTCCTTTGTAGTTTGGTGATATGAAGCAATTTGGGGTCTGCCTGTCCTTTTGGGTCCCCTGTCCTGTGGTCTTCTTTCTTGCCGCCTGTTCCTCAAGGAGTCTCTTTGCCCTAATCAAGGCCTTGGTCCAGTCGTCCAGTGATCCTTCTTCCACCAGATAGATTTGGGATCGTTCGACAAATTCGACGATCTCCGCTTTGACCGCGTTTCTTAGCAGGTTGACCAAAATGGCCGTATTGTCTTGCATGTTCATTCATGTGCGAATTGTGGTCTGGTGGAATCGAAGAATGAACTCTTCAATTGACTCCTTGTTAGTTTGCTTCATTGTCATCAGCTCTTGTTTGGCCTCCCTCTTATCGGAGGCCAGCACAAATATGCTGGTGATATCATTTTTAAATTGTTTGAATCCATACCAGGACAGGTTCTCTCTGTGTTCTTCAATGACATTGTCGGCAAATCTCTTGGCCACACCTTCCCTCATGAGACCCAGGATGATTGCAATTTTCTCAGATCCACCCGGCGTCCGATTAAAGCCCCCAAGGTAGAGGCAGACCTGTCGCCACCAGTTGAAGAATTGCTTTTTGTCTCTGGTAAAGCCATCTGGTTTGGTGATGTATGACTTGGTGAGAGGGACTTTATCCTTTCCACTGGGCTTTGCGACTCGTACAGGGTCGGCAATGTCGGACCGGGTCCTTGTTTTTTGGTTGTTCCACCCAGTACTCATGCATGGCGGCAGCGACGGCTTGGGCAATGATTGCCTGTAAGTCAGGCAGGGGATCGGAGTTGGAGGTAGTAGGTCTGGCAGGGGCATCGTCAAAGAAGTCATCGTCTGCCATCCTGATTGGCGGCTCAACAATGGAATCGGATGAGATGGATGTGGTCGGGGAGGTTAGTGTGGAGTCTGAGGTTGGGAGTGGAATGGTTTCTGGATAGTAGACCTTAAAGAGATCCACTTTCATCTGGAAAAAGTCTAATTGCTACATAGTACTATGTAGCACATATAGTTCTGTAGTACCCATCGTCTTCTCCCCTCTCTATAGAACTATGTAAAACACAGAAAACTACAGTAGCACATATAGCAGGTCTTGTAGTACAATATAGTGTCCAGTAGTCACTCCATTTCAAGCTCAAACTATCATAGACAGCAGAAAGCAATA
>JBBPUD010000727.1:0-10928 GCA_038094475.1 Phylloporus aff. rhodophaeus
AATGAGAGCATCGCAGCTGAATTTGCTTGCATTCACAATGATGACCGGTCCATATTCTGCAGCTCGTCGAAGGTCATCAAACCGAGGAGGTAACAGGAATCGTGAGAACCCATCCAGACTCCGAATCTTATCCACTACGCGCTGCCATTGCTCCTGGGCCAGCCAATATGGGTCTGATTCTTTGCCCGCACTTCGTTGTGCATGTTTCCTGAGCTCCGCACTCAGTTGGGTGAATTTCTTCCCAAGTTCGAGTTCTTGGTCACCTCGGCTTTCTAATGCAACCATTGAGATGTCAAAACGAGCAATCTGATTCCATAGGATTCCTCTCCCTTTCTCCAGCAGTTCAACAGCCATCTGGAAGTCACTGCACCTTGCACCACAGGAAAATGCATCACTAGCTATATTAGCCACCCTTGCTTGCATAGTCTCATGTCTTGAGTCCAGTGAAGAGTCAAGAGAGGTGAAGTGATCCAGAGTATTGAGTAATGTTTGATAGGCTTCTAGGACAGAGTGATGATTATACTTTTCAGCATCTTTCACCCAAGCCTGGGTTGCCTTCAATAAATCCATAGAGGCTGCTGGCCCACATTTCTTCAACAATTTATAGGCTTCGAAAGCCTCATCCACCAAAGTAAGAGGGTACTCAGGAGATTGAGGTCTTTGGGGAGACAGAAGACTGATTTTAGCTAGTTGGCCAGCATTGAATGCAAAACGTCTGTGATGTGCTGGGTGTATTGCTATTGCCTGTTTAAACAACTTGATTGCCCTGTCCAGGTCAAAATGGTTTTTTGTCCTGTCAAAGTGATCCCAAAGTGAAAACGCAATATTCTGAAGGGCAAGTCCATGATTCTGATGACCTGGTGGGCACAGTTCAAGAAGTTTCTCCTTGAGAGCAATGCTTCTGTCCAGGTCTGCTAGTTCATGTAGCTTTTGATATCTTTCTGCAATAGATACTGCAAGATTGTTGAGAGCAACATAATGATATTCATGACCTGTTGGCCAAAGTTCAAGCACCTTTTTGCGCATTTCAATAGCTCTGTCCAGATCTGTCATATTTCCCCACATTCTATAGCGTTCTTGTAATGATCCTGCAAGAGCTGTAAGGGCCAAGGCATGGTCTGAATGACTCAATGGACAGAGATCAAGCCTTTCCTGCTCCATCTCTATCACCCTATTAAGGTCTGAAGGATTTTCCTGAATGCAATAATGTTTCCATAAGCTGCTTGCAAGCCATCCAAGTGCTTCTGTATGTTCAGGATGACCCATGGGACAAAGATCAAGCATTATTTGCTGGATCTCTATTGCTTTATTGAGATCCAATATATTACCCTGTTGGTCATAATGGACTGAAAAGGCACTTGCAAGATCATTCAAAACACCAGTATGTTGTTTATGGCCCATAGGACAAAGATCCAACCTTGCCAGCTCCACTTCAATCTCTGTGGACATGATAGCCCCATTTATGGACCATCTTCCAAAGCCATATAGCTTTGTTTTGTATGTCCCAAGAGCTGATAGACAGTTATGCCCATTTGATACAATCTAATGCACACACTGTATTCAATGGATTTCAGAGTAAGTTATAGTGTAAAACCCACCAACACCTCACTTTGCCTACATGTAGTGGAGAGAATTGCAGATCCAATTGGAAACCCAGGTACATTGCCTAACCCATGATGTCAATAATTTATAATGGATATAAGTGAGACATACATTGCCAGGTATCCCCAGAACTCAACAAGCTGGCTACATTTGTAATCACTTGTTCACCCAGTTGTTGCTTGGCCCACTCATGGGTGAGCTCATCAGGGAGTGTCCATATAGTAGCTGTGACAGCCATGGAAGGAGGTGCATAACTGGGGGAAGATGCTGAACAAACACAGGTACAACTCACAAGAGAAAAGGGTGATTCCATGTCACTGTTGAGCCATCCTTTGATAAGTTTCCAGAGCATGTTATTTTAGACACCCCATCAATGCAAATTGTGACACAAATGTCTTGTTTTGCAAGGTGTGATGAGAGAGCCAGTTGATTCACTACATAAAGGTGGTGAGCATGTATGTACAGTATGTGCAAACTGGGTGGTTGGTGAAAGCTCACCTGTAACTTGGAAAGTAATGTCTCCAGGTTTTTTGCAGTTCATTGTAGAAACTTTAATGGCAAAGACTACAAACCAGGGTGGCTAGGTTGATAATCAAGTGTCAGCAATAGAAACAAGAAGCAAAGATCTTCAAGAGATGGAAGGAGATTTGGGAAACGCAAGATACGGATAAATGCAATGGGATGTGAGAACTCGGGAGGATTTAGACAGAATATGAGAGAGAAAGTCGTGACGTGGAGTAAAGTAATGTGTGCGGAGATGATCGTATGAGTAACAAACACCTTGTAATAGATGTGGTGGTGATGTCGTCACGGATGCAGGACCCTTGGGGCAAGACGACAAGAAGAAAAGTGGATGCAGCACAATGCGCAGGGGTGGGGTTTTGAAGGTTGAAAGGTAAGGCCAAGGGGAACGAGTGCAAACAGAACAGGAAGAAGGATTGGGCGGATAAAGATTTGTGAGCTGGTAGAAATTTTGGAAATATGTGCACGGAGGAAGGACCTAGCAGAGAGAACGAAAGTGAAGACTACAGGTGATCTAACCGACCAAGGCTATAGGGTGAGAATTGGGCGTCAACCAATGGTGGAATTCCTTTAATTCACAAGGCTGAGCGTGGAGTACAATCGAAAGGGTAAGTGATTGGTATTTGATAAGAATGCGTATAACTTACAAAACAGACCAGAAGACGGATTGAGGCAGAAGCAGGTTAAAAAGCCGAAAGAGATGAAAACGCTAGAGCAGACACAGGGAAAAGGGACGACGGACAATGGGAGATACGGAGATAAAGGTAGCTTAGGCGAAGGAAAAGCAGTAAGATATGGAATTTGATCAATATTTAACTCAGCTCACGGGGAGTAAGATACACCGGAGGGGCACGGGCTTCGAAACGAGTAAATCAATACTTGGCAGTGCAGGTGGGGCAGAGGTGAGGAGGAAACGGAGATACGAAGAGTAGCGAATGCGACAGCAAGGCGGCCACTACCCAGGGGTAGGAATATGGAGAGGATAATCAGAGACGACTATCGGCAACTCAGTAATCCAGGAGCACTCTGAAAAAGGCAAGAAGGGTGGGTGGATACTAGGAGGAAATGGTGGGAAATAGCGAAACAGAGAGTCTTGTGCGATGAGAATTTGTTGGAAAGAGAGAATGTATATTGGGGCCACAATGAAAGCCCCCATACCAGAATCGTTAAGATCAACGAGTGATGGATAGCGATAGTACGACTCACAAAGATAAGAGAACTTGATGGTAAAGCGCTCGCGTTGAATTGAGGACTATGAAGCTTGAGAAAGCGAGAATTGAATAGGCCCAGGGTGATGCACTATAGAGACAGAGACAGCTAACAGGGCGCGTGGTTGGCGAGAGTATTCAAAGATGGAATTGGAAGCGAAGAGAGGCAGGAGATAGGCCAAGTGACACGAGGCGACGCAAAAGTCTGAGATGAAGTACGACAGCTGATTGGTTGGATATCAGTAGATGGACAGATCTCAGTATTTCCCAACTCGTTTACAATAGTAGAGCAATGAGTGCAATGGTGGAGAAAAGCTTCTGGCCCTATCCACTGGTATCATGACACGTTCGCCTGTCTCGTCCTGACATCAATCCAATCCCAACGTTGACAGTGAAGAGTATGAGGTCTGTCGAACGAACCAGAATTACCCATAAAGGATAGGTACCTGTCGTCACTCTGCTAGATTGGATTGATCGAGCTGTGCTGGCTCCGAACATGACCCTTCGAAGTCAGCGCACCATAGCACTTCTAACGAACTCCCTGTAAGTTTCTTTTGTATAACTCTGAAAGGCCCCATAGACCCACCTGATTGATATGCTTCAATGTGCAGACTAACAGGTGTACCACCAAAATGCACCCCTATTCCAGATGCCTCTACAGATATTGTCAAGCCCACCCGCTTCACCCGCTTCATGAATGGGACAACCACCGACGGCCATGCGCAGGCTTGTACGATACAAGTGAACGAACGTGGCCGCGTAAGGTGCCTCGATGCGATTCCCTACCTACAAGAGGTTCCAACGCATTGCGTGTCGTTTGCCGGATGCATCCAGTGGGTCACCGAGCAGGCGTTGGAAGGGAACATGTATCGAGGTTGCCTGAGGTAGCAACGTGATTTAGAACAATGCAAAAAGGTCGGTCGGGCGTCTTGTCGAGTTCGAGTTGCATCTCGATCATCCTAAGAGATTCGCGAAAGAAGGACAGAGGGGGGGAGTAGCAAGAGGGCAGAAGCGCCTGACAAGCAAGAAACAGTGACAGCTGGTCCTTGTCGTTGAAAGGCGATGCCGACGTCCACCATCGTACAAGGTACTCAACGTCAATATCCAGTGGTCTGTAATGGCGTCCACAGAGCCAGTGAGTTTATCTGTAACGCGTTATGGGGCGCAAGTATGTATTAAGATATTAAGAAAAGAGTCTTAAACGACGCACATAAAATCAGCGATGTATACCCGGAGCCATGCAATTTTGGCAGGCAGCAATCCAAAGAGAATGCAGCACCTAGATATACGTGCATTGGCGTGTTCCCGCTCCAAGAAACCACTGTCCTTTGCAAACGGCTGCACAAACAGGCGAGACATCCTGCAAACGGTTGGTAACAAACAACTATACCGAATAGAATCGCGGGGTTGCATTGTCGCTCGAGCTAACCATCGTAGACAGTTGGGAATGGAGACATGATCAACACCTTGGCCTTTTGGACTAAAGGGGTGTGCAAGGTCCTCTGCTCGCTACAAAAGTCTCCACTCTATCAACGTCCCTGACAGGCCCCGGCACGCAGAACCTCGCCCAGAATGATATGGATGGGAGGAGGGATGTTGATGAACGAGTAAAGCGAGCCTTGTGAAAGTAGCGGAGCCTGGTGACCAGCCTACGGCTGGTGTGTATTATGATTGTTGATGTCTGAGCCTCTTTTCTTGTTCTCCTTCCCACCACAAATTCTCCAGCCGTCACAACGACGGCCATTGATGGCCAAGTTGACATCGCACTCGACTGGTACTCAGAGAACCGTACCTCTCACTACCGTCTGAGTGGACGAGCAACAAACGTATTTATATCCCCCGACAAGCAAGAATCTCGCTCGGAGAGGGAGATTTGTCGCCGAGTCATTCTGGGCCAAAGACGCGCAAGGCAAGCCAGACGTCTGAGGCCATCTGACGGTCCTATCGTGAATTTTCCGATTGCTATGTGGCATGCATCCACGAACTTCTTGGCCTGCAGAAAGACGGAACCCAGCCACTCCGTTTGCTGGTCTTCCGAGAGTTGATGCACAGCACTAGACTGACGTTATGGATACCTGATACCATGGGTGCGGTCAAGTATGACTACTTTTTCTGTGCTCGTGTTGAATTGAGTCTGACTGCCATATGAAGGTCATCTTGCGCTGTGGAGGGATGGTGTTCACTGTCGTGACATCGGTACCTCTAATCTGATGTATAAAGTCGACAAGAGCAATATCGTAAGGAAATGTACGATCGCATTCATGGAGATCATCGGAACTGCTCACAAACAAAGGACTAAAAGGCAGCATCAAACGAATCTACGCTTACGGCGCAGAATCATTCATCTGGGTTCTTACTCTTTATTGTGATGATAGCCAGCTTCACAAGCGTCGCCCAACTATACTGTATATTGGATAATTGGTTCAAAGTGGATGCAGGTTGTCGTATGGAAAGTTAGACTTTCTTGATGATATCCAGTGGGCAAAGGTTATGAGATGAACTGGCTTGTCGCCAAAAGGTGTTTGATTTCATCGTTGAGACACAGGATCAAAAGTGTGGAATTCCTGCTGATGCGAACTGCGGTAGTACAGAATGAATACAACACATCCCGAGGTGGGATACCAACGCATGACAACGTCGTACAACAAATCACGTCAAAAAGGTATGCATAAAACCTGTCCGCTTAGGAAATAGATAATACAAGTTCAAGCTAAAGACATCTGATAGAGGTGTTCAATGGTGCTGGGCCTCCATAAGAGTAAAACAAGATCAAATTCCAATGTGCACAAATGCGATCCGCTTCTCCGACAAGACCTCATCATCAGTCTGGGTCACCACCGCAGCTGCATGCTTAAAATCAATGATCGGTTGCTTGAACGTCTCCTTGTAGAACCGAGTGACCACCTGGTGCGCAACCGCATCGTCCACCCTCCACAACGTCCCAATTACCCCATTGAGTCCCGCAAACTGCATCCCAGCCGCGAGATAGAGCACCTCGTCTGGTATTTCCTTTCGCCGTATGGCACGGATAAAAACGCAAACCCGGAGTTCCTGAATGATGCGCATGAGCCTGAGCTTGCCATCACCCATCGCGAAACACGAGTCAAATGGCTTTTCGGTGTGTTGCGCACCGTGACAGGCAACGCGGACCCAGCGGTGGCCGCGGAATGCCTCTACGGCACCTTCGATGGACGCCGCAGGACCGATGATGGTCCCGAAATTGACATCTAAAGACATGCTTGTCTCCTTCCAAATCCTCTCCAGTTTATACTCTGCTTCTGGGAGACGACTCAGCTGGGTGTCTGTACTCGGATGGGCTTGACCGACAGCAGTAAACGATATCACGTCTGGTGTTCCAGAGATAGTGCGGGCTTCCCTCTGAGAACGAAGACAGTCGCGGCCACGAAGGAGAGCCGAGAGAAGTGATGCGTATGAAGAAACATACATGTCGAAGAGGTCTTTCCCGTTTTCCCGTGTGGACGTGCAGCATGGAACGGGAGAGTTGTGAATTTTGGTGTTGGGCACCACCAAATGTGCGATCTCGGAGGCAGCTGAACGTCGGTTTGCAAGACGTATGTGATTCACTCGACGACGGACGACAAGGCCCGTAGGAGTTCCTTTACATACAACCCATGCGCGTGCAAGTCCTGGGTTAGCTCCGGTAGTTGGGACCAGAGTAGGTACGTCTAACATTGTTGAGAGGTGGGAAACAAATTCCACAAATGTGCACAAAGACATTCGCGGGGTTTTAAATCGAGCAAGCCTTATCGATGTCTAGAAAATATCTATTATATACGGTAAGTTTGGTTGATTACTATGATATGTCTCGCACGACGATGGGTCCTTTGTGTGTCTAATTTACTATTTGATTAGGGGAGGTTGAGTTGGTTCTATTCAACTACAAGCCAAACGCACAGATCGATTTACCATTAACAGTCGCAAGGGCTCTATTGCTTCAAATACTCCGGCCTAGTTCCATTCTGGGGGATTATCTTCCGTACTTACTTTCAGTAAGCTAATTTAATGAAGTGAATTTAGGACTCAGAATTTGTGCATGGAAATTTATACAGGTTGCAACTTCCTCACGGTCTGATTTTAGACGGCACATTCCCGCTGAACCCTTCGCCCAAACTGCCCAGCCTTCGGAATAATTGGAAGATTCCTTGTTCCTTTCTATGAAAATTCATGCTACCAAGGTGCTCGTCTAGCTAATTGTGCGGATGGCTCAGCGCCATGGTCATGCATGCGCTCCAAGTTTATTAGACGGGACACCACCCAGCTACCATGTGGCCTTGTTGCGCCTGACGACCGTAGCTCTTTCCTCCTGCCTCCTCAGAATTTCGTCCTTTGCCTTCCCCCCAATTTCTACCCAACGTAGAGTCAAGTACTCCTCCTTCCACTTGGTCACTGGTGCCACTGCCGGGCTTGAACTCTGCACTTTGGATCCAACAGCTCTTACAAAGTACGCCCCCAGCCTCGTTACCTACTCACCAACTCACCCCCATTGTGCTTCAGGTTGCTCCCGGGTTGTCCTTGACAGGGTCTAGCTTACATTCGCGAGTACGAGAGGTATCCATGCAGTAGGCCATTCTCAATGGACAGTTGATTCTCAAGGTTGGCCCCGCTCCTGCTACCGTCCGACTCGGTCTTTTGACCTCCGAATGACCATCGAGTCTACCATGTAGACACCGGGTCAATCGTGTCTAGGCGCACAGAGGCTCGCCTCTGGAACTACCAGGATTTTTCACTTTGAGCTCATGTATATGCCCGTCTTTTTTTATGTTCTGACGCTGGTCGACTGTTGACAAGTGGCATCAGGTCGGACGCTTTACCATGTTGGGAGCTTACTCTTCGCCGGGTGATCTGGCCTAACGAGGTGTCTTGATGGCTGTGCTGGTTATTAGTCCCTCCTCTTCCGCCTCTCCGTCAAAACCACCTAGCGACAGGTGAGAGAACCAAAAGTTACAGGGCGGTATGTGGTTCCCGTCGCTGGGTGCTCCTTGACTCGATGTCGCTTCATATTTTCGTTCAACCTGTGTGTGTTGTCGCCACGACCGTATTGTCGTAGGCTGGATGATGGTCTGTCCTGATGGCGTGGACAATGGACTGTATGTTTGAACGCTAGCTGTTTCCTGCATGGACTAATGCCTCTATGGGGACCAGTCGCCTCGGGTTCGCACCCCTTCCAGCAGAATACACGCTTAAACCATCACGCTTCCCACATGCGCCAGCAAAACGTGCATTGTGGACTGTCCCGTGGTAGTGTTCGTTTGAAGACGGTTTCCCCCATTTACTGGGCTTATCCTTGGCCGGCTAAACCACAGCTAGAAAGGCTGATACTCCTCTTGTTCGCGGCTCGGCAACAATCATATATTTTCATGCCACCACGAACCAGAACACACGCTGGTCGGATGCCATGTGGAGCAGGTGCCAAACTTCTTCATACCAAATCGGTTCGAATGCAAGACGGCAAGGCGGTGCTCACGTATGCTACACGTCACAGTAGATGTCGCAAGCCACTGTACGAAGCAACGGTCCAACGGGGAACCTGTTGATAATGTACTCTGGCCTCCACATCTTACTACGCCTGGTTCTGGATTTTATTCCTTACACCGACTGGAAGTGTGGCGACGATAGCTTTTTATGCCGAGGAGCGATTAATTCTTTTGTGACTATATTCCTTTTGGTCTTCTATGACGTTGGCTTGTGGGTGTGGCTTGGGAAAAAAAGGTCGGAAGGCAGTACCACTTACTATATGAAACATAAAACCCATCACCAAGTAAGGAGCTTTCGTTGATTTGGACATGACCCCAGTCACCTTCTAATCTCCGTTTTCTTTGGTCGTGTAGCCTTATTTCAGGAGCGGCACAACAAGGAGTGCCATTTGTTAGTCTCCGAATAGGTTACTTCAAATATATCACTCCGGAGGCCATTCATCCAATATTACGCATTGGATCCTGCGCTTACCTCGTAATACAACACCGTTAAGTTGAAGAATGAATCATGACGTCGGTGCACGGGATGCCTCATCAAACCAAATCTCACTTGCAATCTCCCATGGTCTAAGCATCAACATTCAAGTCAGTCATATGGCCGAGAAAGCACAAACATGCCATATGAGGTGGAGTAAATGCCATGGAAATGAGCGTGAACGACGTCCAGGATGTCATGGAGATCTGGGTACGGCTGGGATGCCCCGTGCGATGAACAGGATCTGCCGCACCCAATGGGAGGCAGCGTGTATCATGCCATGATACGCCTTCTCTTCTTTGTTGACCACGCGCGAGCGCAATTTCCAAGCGCCGAGGTCGGCTCGGATGGCGGCGAATCGCTGGACGACCTCATCCATGGTGGGGCGTTTTGACGGATCCTTTTGAACCATGTCTGCGATCAGCGGTCACATGAAGTCAAACCCGAGTTTCGACTGGTTTCACGATCAGCCAAGGTAAACGAAGTATGGTTATGAACAAACCTCGACGAAATCCTTCCTGATGGTGTTACCGATGTAGAAGACATCAGTAGGGAAAGGATCACAGGGAGCGTTGGAGTTTTGAAACTCGGGAACTTCCTTGTCGGCTCCCCAGATGGGGGCTTCCAAAGGCTTGTCAACGGAAGCATCGTAGCGACGCGACAGACCGAAGTCGATCAAGAAGTATTTCGGAGATCGCTCAGTACGAGTCTTGTAGCGCGCATACCCAGAAACGTCTCGCTTCATTAAAGGACTGGTAGGGTGAAAGGCGTCGATGTACAGCCTCTTTGGATCCATCATAATGTTTCTGGATGAACAGTCACTGCAAGATGGATTGAAGGATAAGAACAAACCGATTGTGATAGCGCTTACCGGTGAGCCACACGATGCTGATGCATAAATTGAATAGCCTAAGAAAAGTCAACGGTTGAACAGAAAAGTACTATGAATGCCAACCTCAAACAATTGCCGAAAGCATTCCACGGACTCTCCAACAGTACAAAAGGCGGGCCGTAGATATTCCTGAAGCAGCGGCATGACAATAACTAGCCTATCTGCGTCATCGGGAATGGGTAGGACATCATAAACGGGAACGCAGTGGTTAGCACTCGCAGCCAACGCCTGAGAGGAGAAATATCGTGCAATGTCAATCTCATAAGGGTGATCAGTGTTGCTGACTAGCTTGAAAGTAACATATGTGCCATCTGAAATACGTATTCCATCAAGGATCCTGGCGGCGTACTGCAATTCTTGATTGATGAGCACGAGACTCAAGTCGCGTAACATATAGTACCCACTGGAGCTACGCGACCATCCTCACACAAAATGCGACTCTTCTTGGTATTTTTCCAAGAAGGTGCCCAATCCGGGGCATAACAAGGTCGAAGTTGGTATCCACTGTCCTTGAACCATTGATAGTGTTGGGACCACCACCGCTCAGGTTCAGCAAGCTGGTCATCGTCATTTACAGGCATGTCACCAAAGACTGCATGCTCGAGTTGAGCAAGTTCCCGATCGATGGCAGCTTCCTGGACTGCCTGCTTTCTTGAACGCAGGGGTGGCATGGCTGATATGTTGCAAAACTTGACCTTTGTTCACAAACACACATAAATATGGATATATATTCG
>JBBPUD010000728.1:0-10911 GCA_038094475.1 Phylloporus aff. rhodophaeus
TCGTGTCACACCTTGCGAACTCCTTGAGAAACTCTTTGACGACGTTGTCGTACCTCTTCGTGAGCGTCCTCCGTCAAACGAGTCACGTTCAAACCCCAGTCCTTGCCTTGGTACACTTTGTGTATCAAAATATCAAGTATTTCCATTGTCCCTCCTATCTAGGAGCAGGACACTCTCCTAGCAAACATTTCTCACAGAGACCGAGCTCTTCGTCGTGCTTACCGCATCCCGGAAGACGACGACGAACAAAGACCCATTCCACAGCCATCGCCCCACCGAGTCCTTGGATCATCGTACTCCCCAGCACCACCTGCAAGTCCTCTAGCCTTGCCTGTCCCTCGAGCGCTTCCTGCAATTGAAGCACCTTTTACCTTGACCACCCCAAGACCACCGTCGCCACCACCGCCATCCCAGTCACCAAGTCTCTTCGCACCATCGCCCCCACCCATGTCCTCAGAAAAGCCCACCGAACTCCGAGCTGCTTTACCAGCAGACTTCTCCAGGAAACTGGTAGACACCGTCAGATGGATCAAGGCCATGAAGGTCTACTTCATCATTAACAAGAAACTCTATGCTGAAGACTCGACCAAAGTCTTTATGTGCCTTAGCAAGATGCTCTCCACTGAGAGAGCAGCCACCTTTGCCGAAACCTGGTATGACAGGTTAGCTGACCCACTCCTTGAAGAAAAGAAGAAGACATTTGACAAGCTGGTCGAAAACTTTGAAAAGACGTTCTATCCCTTCAACATCCAAGCCACCGCCCATCTCCAGCTTCCTTACCTCTGCCAGACTGCTTTCAGAGAGGCTGACAACACCATCAATGACAGATTCCAAAAGTTCATCTCGGACTTCCTAGGAACTGCTGCCAAGTCCGGCATCACTGATCAGCAAACGCTCATTGGATACTTTGCCACTGGCTGTGACCAGAAGATCACTGACATGGTCCTATCCATGAGTGAACTTCCCACTGACCTAAATGCGTGGATTGACAAGTCCACGCAGTTCCACACCCAGAAGGCTTGCATGGCAGCTATCAGGAAAGGCGCTCCCCAAGTCCACTCTGTCCCAGCTCCTCCCACTCCTCGCTTCATCCCTTGACCAGCCCCTCGCATCAGAGACCCGAATGCAATGGATGTAGATTCCATTTGGGTCTCAAAACTCACCCCCGAAGAACGTTCTAAATGCATTAAAGAAGGTTGATGCTTCAGATGCCAAAGGACTGGACATAATGCCCTGAACTGCAAGATGTTCACCACTCCTTCTCAGATCATTCGCTCCGTCCCCACCCAGTCACCAAAGGAACCTGTAGTTCCTAAGGAAGACCCCGCTCCTTTGCGAAACTCACTTGACGTCTATGTCAACCAACTTAGAACCAAGGGATGGAAAGATGAAGAAATCCATCAGACGCTGAGGGCCAACTATGAAGAGCCCGCCGAGATCTCCCTCCTAGATGTCAAGGATTTTCTCTAAGGGAAGACGCATCGACGTCCTCTTCCCCTCATGTACTTGTAGCTATGTATGCCCAATGAAAACGCGTTTCGTTTCCCCGTTTCGCTACAAGTACCCAAACAAACCGTCGACACCACTGCTCTGCTCGACAGTGGCACATCAGGAAATTTCATCGACATCTCCCTCGTCCCAAAACTCAGGCTAGGATGCCGAGTACTTCGTAAACCCATCGTCGCATACAACGTTGATGGTACCAGGAATAAAAAAGGAACCATCAAGTGGAAACTCTTTGCACAAGTCTCCTTCCCATCTTTCTCACAAAAGGTCGAATTCATGGTTACCTCTCTCGGAAGATCACAAATCATTCTTGGAATGCCATGGCTTTGACAATGGAACCCTGACGTGGACTGGGTCAACATGCGACTTTCTATAGATTCCCCAGAAACCCTTCGAAAGATCACCCTATCTACCCAGCTTGCCCAAGAGAACGCCTCCACCGAGACAGAACTACCGATGTGGTGCAAGGACTTTGCTGATGTCTTTGCCGAAGCCACGTTCAATGTTCTTCCCCAACATCGAGACTATGACCACACCATAGAACTCAAACCGTCCTTCGTCCCCAAGATTGCCAAAGTATACCCTTTGAACCCTGCCAAGAAGGAAGCTTGTAAAAAGTTTGTCAAGGAAAACCTTGCTACGGGTCGTATCATTCCGTCCAAGTCCCCCCAAGCCTCACCGTTCTTCTTCGTACCTAAGAAAGACGGCTCGCTACGTCCATGCCAAGACTACTGCTACCTCAACTTCCACACTGTCCGAAACGCATATCCCCTACCACTCATCTCTGAACTCATTGATGATATGAAAGATTTGACGCTGTTCACCAAGCTTGACATTAGATGGGGATATAACAACATTCGTATTCGGGAGTCTGACCAATGGAAAGCAGCGTTCATCACCCCTCTTGGTCTCTTTGAGCCCACCATCATGTTCTTTGGGTTTAACAACGCCCCCTCCACGTTCCAAGCGTTTATGAACCATATCTTCGCCGACATGATCTCTGAACTTTGGCTCAAAATTTACATGGATGACCTCGGTATCCATACCCAACATGACATCGAACTACATCACGCCAGGACCAAACGGGTACTCCAACGACTTCACGAACATGGACTCTCTGTAAAGATCTCCAAGTGCTCCTTCGATGAACCTAGGATGGAATACCTTGGCATGATCATTGGTCAAGGACGAGTAGAGATGGATCCCACCAAGCTTTCTGTGATCAAAGATTGGAAACCCCCGACCTCTGTAAAAGGAATCCAAAGCTTTATCGGATTTGCCAACTTCTACCGGAAGTTCATTCCCAACTTCTCCGATATCGTCTCTCCCCTCGTACTCCTCACACGGAAGGACCAGAAATGGGAATGGACCCGTCACCAAGACAGAGCGTTCTCTCGCCTAAAACTAATCTTTGCATCCACTCCCATCCTCGCACTCCCTGATACCTCTCGTCCATTCTTTGTCATGACCAACGCATCTCTCCTCGCGGCCGAAGCTGTTCTTCTGCAGGAAGACAGCAATGGTGATTTCCACCCTTGTGCTTACTTCTCAAAGACTTTCGCTCTGGCAGAGCGAAACTACAACATCTATGATCGAGAGCTCCTCGCTGTTATCCTTGCACTTCAGGAATGGCGCCAATATCTGCTAGGCACTGAACACCCTGTCACAGTCATCACTGACCACAAGAATCTGTCTTATCTCAAAGACCCCCGTAAACTCTTTCAACAACAAGCTTGCTGGTCGCTTTTCCTTCAGGACTACGACATTGTCTGGAAAGTCATCCCTGGCTCTCAGATGGGTCCTGCAGACGCACTCTCTTGCCGTGATCACATAGACACCACTGACGACAACGCTGACGCCTCCATTCTCCCTGATCCCGTAGTCATCTCTGCCCTCGATACCTCTCTAGTCAAAGGAATCCAAATGTCTTCTCCCTCAGATCCCCTTGTCCTTCGAGCCCTCCAAAACCTTGCCGATGGCTCCCCACTCTTCCCTCGCTCTGCTCTAGCTGACTGGCGTTATGACGATGCTCAGTTATTTTACAAGGGACGCCTTTATGTTCCTCCCACCTCTTGACAAGCCATCCTCGATGCCGTACATTCGTCCTCCATGACTGGTCACATGGGACAATTCCGCACAAAGTCTATTGTCAAACGCGACTTTTGGTGGCCTGGTCTGGCCACCTTTGTCCGAAACTACATCGCCGGATGCGCTGTGTGCCAGCAGAACAAAGTAAACACCCATCCCACCGTTCCCCCGCTCCAACCAATCCCATCTTCGGTCTCTTTGCCTTTTCGTCAACTGTCTGTTGATCTCATCACCGACCTTCCATGTTCCAATGGCTTTGACTCGATCATGGTCGTGGTAGATCATGGCCTTACGAAGGGGGTAATTTTATGCCCTTGCACTAAAACCATTGACGCTGCCGGTGTAGCAAAACTTTTCTTCGACCACGTCTTCAAACGCTTTGGCCTTTATGACTCCATCATCTCCGACCGAGGACCACAGTTCGCATCCGCACTCGCTAGAGAACTCGCCCGCCTCCTCCAATACAACCTCAGACTCTCCACCACCTACCATCCCCAGACTAACGGACAAACCAAGCGTACCAACCAGGAACTAGAAACATACCTGCGGATCTTTTGTGGCAACAACCCTCATCAATGGGCGGATCACATCACCACTGCCGAGTTTCATCATAACACGGCCCTGCACAGCTCCACCAAGGTTTCCCCTTTCTCCCTGATGCTCGGATATGAGCCCAGGAACTTTCCAATGATTGGAAAAATGTTCTTCCCCGCCCTAGAAACCCGGCTTTCCACATTGGAGGAAGCCCAAAAAAAAGCCCTCGCTGCTCACAACTCTGCTCGTCTCGCCATGACCAAACGATCCACGCAAGGATTCTCCCCTTGGAAAGTAGGAGATCGTGTCTGGCTGGAAGCCACCAATCTCCACATCCCCTACCTGTCTCGAAAACTGGCTCCCAAACGTCATGGTCCATTCAAAAACACTCGCGTTGTCGGAGCTGGGAGCTCCTTGGTGTTGCAGAGGTTCCTTTTACAGCTTTTCAGGTCATCTAGAGTTGCGGTCCATCGTGTCCTTCAAGACCCGTGTCCCTTCCGTGTGGTCCAAGCTCGGTCGAGGTTAGTCCGAGTCTGGTTGAGTTGAGTCCGAGTCCGAGTCCGGTTGGTTCGACTCTTTTTCTCGAACTTTTTCATTCGTTGCTTACAGTTATATTGCGTTGTTTTTGGACTTATACGAAGTCGATCCTTATGGATAGTCGATCCCCATTTCATACATTTTGTTTGGCTTCGTTTCTCTTGGTGCTTCTTTTTGGGATTTGCAGTCTCAAGTCCAGGGTGTGCCCTGGACTATAAAATCTGGACCTGAATTATTGAATGCCAGTTCCCTTCTGTCTGTTTTTCGTCTAACCATTGTTGTCGTCTTTTGTCTCTCGTCATCGTTGTCTTTCGCCCGGACCTACTTCAAGTCCGAGTCTGGTCCTGCTCTTTTCGAGTCCAGACTTTTCGTTTTTGAGTTCTTTGCGCTTGGTACGGCTTAGCTACACCTTTCTCGTAGTTTACCACCGTTTCCCCTTGGGTTGAGTCCATACTCGCACCCTTACTTCTTCTGCTATACTTTCAGGTTTCACCTGAGGGTCTACATTCCCAACCCTTCTATTCTTCTTACAACTGGAGCCCACCGCGAGGGGGTCCATTGGTATCATGAGAAGGTCGCTCAAACCCACGCCTCGATGCTTAGAGCTCAAGGGTCTCACTAAAAACTTCGGTGATCTTCACGTTTCGGAACAGGACATCCCGAGACCGGTCACTCCGGATAGGGTTCATCATAACCGCTTGAATCGTTCTACCCCACCCGCTTCAGTTTCTCCTTTCATTCCCGGAGGGTTTTCTAGTTTTACTCCTCGTCACTCTACTCCCTCATCTGATTATCGCCCTTTTGAAGCGGACCTTCTTTCGCCACTTACACCACTTTCCGAATCCGAACCCGTTTCTCTTTCTCCAGTTTCACCCGAGTCTGGCTCAGAAGGATTTTTGTCATACCTTCTCGAACCTACCCGTCCTCTCTCTCGAGCTTCGTCTTCTTTGTCCTCTTCTTCATCGCATAATTCGTCTTCCGGACGACCGAGTCCGTCTATTGTCTCCGCTAACCAATCCCAGAATCCCGTTCCGATGGCCCACAACCAAGTATTCCACATGCCCCTGCGCAACACCCCCGGCGCACCAAAATTCAATGGCAAGACGCCGTCCCAACTCCCTCGGTACCTTGAAGATATCAAGCAGCTCGCGATCCAAGCGGCTCTTCAAGTAGACCAAAAAATCAAGGCCGCCCTTCGCTACGCGGACCTCGAGGAGGCCGAACTATGGGAGACGCTCCCAGAGACCACCGGCGCAGATTGGGACACATTCGTTACCACTGTCAAAAAATTGTATCCCGGATGCGAAGGTACCAATCGCTATTACCGTGCTGACATACAGTATCTAGTCGAGGACTCGCACAAGAAGCAGATGCGCAATAAGGACGACCTGGGTGAATACACCAGGAAGTTCACCAGGATCGCCGCGATCCTCATAGCTAACCGGAAATTGTCGGACATGGAGCGGGATATTCTGTTCCTACTCGGGTTTCCCCAGCAGGTCCAGGAGCGCATCCAACACAGGTTATCCATCGTGCAACCGGACATTCACCCAAATGATCCATATCCGATGGACGAGGTCACCAAGGTGGCAACATTCCTCTTATCCGGTTCCGCTCTTCGGTCCACCTTCACGTCGGACATCATTCCTCTCTCCCAACAGTCGTACCAGCCTCGTTCCATGCCCACCGCCCCTCCGTTCCAGACGACTCAGGGCCCCGTCCCATACAATCCTCCACCAGCAATGAAGACCGAATCGAATCTCGCCGCTCAACCACCTCTGCTCTGCAAGTTCTGTGGTGGTCCAGGGCACTTTACTCGGACATGCTTGATCTGCCAGGAGTACCTCAATACTGGCAAGGTTGTTCGCGGAAACGACAATAAACTCTACATGCCAGACGGGACAGCGATTCCTCGTGTACCTGGCAGTTGCTGCCTCAAGGACAGTGTTGACCATGTACTTGCTCAGTCCTCATCTACGTCCGGTCCCAGCATCACCGCCAACATCCTCACTGCTTCATACCCAGACACCCCCACCATCCTTGACATCGATTCATCCGCATTCATCACCACAGAAGCAGACCCGGACTACGACTCCAGACCTGTCGCATCCGACGAAGATTTCCAGCCGTACCTCGCTCAGGCATGGGCAAGTTTCCAAGCGGATAAGGCGTTGAAAGATAAGGGAAAAGGGCGAGTCAGGTTCGACAGCGTTCAGGTTCCTCCCCGGAAGTGACCGGAGAACCGTAAGGCGACCATGTCGGAGGAACTCTTGTCCCCCGAGTTGCAGAACGCTGCGGGGGCATCTTCATCGTCTTCGTCCTCGTCTACTGGTCATGCTAATCCACTTCCGCAACGCATCCAACCTTCATCATCCGGACCAACTCAGCCCAGTCCCTCAAGGTCCGCTCCGGCCATCGCCCCTGCTGCAGGTCATATTCCAATTCGTGCTCCTGTCGCCAACCCTCCATTCACACCCACAACGCAGTACAAGTATTCATTTCCCCTCGAGGACAACTCTGCCCCCAAGCGAGTCCTCGAGAGAGTCCTTGATGCAAGCGTCCCGGTTCCGGTCAAGGACCTGTTTGCTGTCGCGCCCGAATTTCACAAACAGTTCAGGGACCTGACGACGGTAAAGCGAGTCACAACCAACAACCCTGCCAACCATTTTGCGCACGTCAACGAGCTTGCCACTCGAGAACCATCCCGCGTCGCTGAAGAGTATGGTGACCGGATTATCTGCAATGACGAAGGACTCATCGTTGCCCATCATAACCTGCCTCTTTGGGCTATCGAGGTGACTATTGGTGACACCGGATGTTCCATCATGGGCGTTCTCGACTCCGGATCAGAGATAGTTGCGATGCTGAAACGGATATGGGAAGAGCTCGGGCTTCCGATTCGCTCAGACCATGTGATGTGTATGTCCTCTGTGAACACTAACGTTGATTCAACTATAGGGGTCCTCGAGAACCTCACTCTCAACTTCGGCGGTGGTCCGGTAATGGTCCAGGTCCAGATCCTGGCGCGGGCCAATTTCGACTTGCTGCTTGGCCGTCCGTTTCACTGCCTTATGAGCGCCAATACGGAAGACTTCCCCGATGGCTCCCAGAACATCACTCTCCGCGATCCCAACACGGGGAAGCAGTATACGCTGCCGACTCGTGCTTGGTCCGAAGGATGCCCGCGCTGCCGAGAGAAGAAGCAGTGCAATAGTCACCAATCCGTCCTCGAGATGGATTTTTGAATATCAATGATCCGATTTATACTTGGGGAGAGACTGGTGAACCTTCCACTGCTTCGGTTAAATATTCATTCGTATCCACTTCGTCCCTGTTTCTCTATATGTGCCTTCCACCCCTTTCTATCGGACCTATTCCGCCTTCGGATGATTACGTTTTTCTTTCTTCTACTCAATCTTCTTTTACCCCGGACGCTATTCGCACACTTTCCTCCGTCTATTCTTTTGATCCGATTTCACATTCCTTGGCGTACAAGCCGGTAGCCAGAAAGGTCCGTTCGGTCATCGCACCTACGGACACCGAGTTTCGTATCACCCGTTCGCTTCCTGACAATCCGCTTCTCGGACTTAAACCTTTGCCTTCTTATCCTCCCGATTTCATTCCTGGACTTCGTTTCATCCAAGAACGTGCAGACAAACTAGATCTCGACCCAGCGAACTGGCTCTGGCCCGAGGAGATTAAACTCCTTCATTGGCTTGTTTGTGACCACGAAAAGGCATTCACTTGGGTTCCGACCGAGCGCAGACGTTTGGACGAACGCTACTTCCAACAGTCCCGCATACGCCCTGGGTACTCCACAACATTCTGGTGCCTCCGGCAATGTGGTCCGAAGCGATTCAAATCATCAAGGACCGCATTGCCTCAGGTGTCTATGAACCGTCTACCGCTGCCTATTGCTCTAGGTGGTTCTGCGTCATCAAGCAGGACGGCAAGACTCTCCGCCTTGTCCATGACCTCCAGCCACTCAATGGAGTTACCATTCGCGACTCATCTGCACCTCCGTTCGTCGAACACTTCGTAGAATCCTTCGCGGGTTATGCGGTTTACGGGATGCTTGATCTGTTTGCCGGTTACGACCAGAGGCCGCTTCATCCAGACTCAAGGGACTTGACGACGTTTAACAGTCCTCTAGGTCCACACCATCTCACTACTGTTCCAATGGGCTACACTAACGCTGTACAGATTTACCAAGCGAATATGGCGTTCATTTTACAAGACGAGATTCCGGACCACACCTACCCATTCATCGATGACCTTCCAATCAAGTCCGTATCCACTCGGTACCAGCGCTCGGACGGTTCTTACGAGACAATACCCAACAACTCCAGCATTCGTCGATTCATATGGGAGCACCTTCAAGTAGTTCATCGCATCCTCCAACGGTTGCAGAACGTGGGTGCGACCGTATCCGCCAAAAAGTTCGTTCTTGCGGCACCAGATGCTATGGTCGTCGGACACAAGTGCACAGCGGAGGGTCGTATTCCCCACGAAGTTAAAGTTCAAAAAATTCGCAATTGGCCGGACTGCAAGACGCTTACGCATGTCCAAGGTTTTTTGGGTGTGTGCGGTGTGCTTCGCATTTTCATTAAAAATTTCGCTACCATTGCTCGTCCGCTGGTCAACTTGACCCGGAAGGGCGTTCCTTTTGAATGGGGCGAAGAACAAAAACTCGCGTTCCAGCATCTAAAGGACGCGATTTGTCACTCCCCTGCACTCTGTCGCCTCAATTACGAGTCCGGACGAGAGGTTATCCTCGCCGTCGACACGTCCATGATCGCGGTCAGATACATTTTGTCCCAGGAGGGTGATGACAATCGTCATTATCCAAACCGGTTCGGTTCTATCAGTTTGACACAAGTCGAGAGCCGTTATTCCCAGGCGAAACTCGAGCTTTACGGGCTGTTCCATGCTCTTCGAGCGGTCCATATCTTCATATTTGGCGTCGCTAACCTTACAGTTGAAATGGACGCCAAGTACGTGAAGGGTATGATCAATAACCCGGACCTGCAACCGAACGCAACTATCAATCGCTGGATCGCCGGCATCCTCCTCTTCACCTTCCGATTGGTTCACATCCCCGCTACGCGTCATACCGGGGCAGACGGACTCTCTCGGCGTCCTCCCTCAGATGATGATCCGGTCGACAACAATGACTTCGAGGATTGGCTTGACAATACGTATTCTTTTGCAATTTCTCTTCTTAATTTCCATTTCCCTCACCTTGACGATACGGCTTACTTCTTCGGATCTTCTCATTCCCTTCTCCAATTTCGATCCGTGCTTCACCATTCGGACCCGGACCCTGACTCCACTAGTCTGGTGATCCCTCGGTCTCAAAAGGCTCTCGCACGCAAAGCATGGATCGACCTTATCCGCTCTTTTCTTGATACTCGCATTCGCCCTGCTGACCTCTCAGATGCCGACTACACTTCCTTCATCAACTCCGCCACCCGCTTTTTCTTGCTCAATGGCTCTCTGTATCGCCGAGAACCACACGGTCGCCACCAGCTCGTTCCTGCTGTCGAGTGGCGATTCGGGCTTATTAAGGAGGCTCACGACGCTCTCGGGCACAAAGGTGTCTTCTCCGTACGGACTCGTCTACTTCTTCAGTTCTGGTGGCCCCTGCTGATCGACGACATCAAATGGTACATCAAGACGTGTCATGAGTGCCAAGTTCGCCAAACTCAAAAGTTCCATATTCTGCCCACGGTTCCGGTCATCGGTGGACTTTTTCACAAAGTCCACATCGACACGATGGTCATGCCCATGTCCGGAGGTTATCGCTTCATCGTCCAGGCCCGGTGCGCTCTTACAGCATATCCGGACTGGCGGATGTTGAGGTCTGAGAACGCGTCCGCTATCGCATCGTTCATTTTTGAGGATATTCTTTGTCGTTGGGGAGCCGTATCCGAGCTCGTTACTGACAACGGCGGACCTTTCATCCAGGCTTTAGATCTCCTCGCTGACCGTTATGGCATCCGTCATATTCGGATCTCTCCTTATAACTCACAGGCGAATGGCGTGGTCAAACGGTGTCATTACGATGTCCGGGAGGCCATCGTCAAGAGTTCCTTGGGGGGAGAGGTTCGCTGGCCATTGACCGCTCACTCTGTGTTCTGGGCAGAGCGTGTCACTATCCTCAAAAATACCGGACTATCACCCTACTTCATGGCGCATGGTATAGAACCTCTCTTTCCTTTTGATCTCATCGAAGCAACATTCCTC
>JBBPUD010000729.1:0-10909 GCA_038094475.1 Phylloporus aff. rhodophaeus
GTTCAAAGAACATGATGGAAGATTAGAACACTAAGCCAGTGTGGAAGAACTGGACTGCAGAGAAGGCTATTTGAAACAAGATCAAGAAAGCACAGGAAGAGGAAACAGGCATGATGTGAAGCAGGAACAAGCCATGCACTGCAAAGAGAAATGACATCAATGATTATATAACCAAAGAGTGGAATGTCCTAGAATGATGAGTGCATGCTCATTGTGTTCAGAAAGGAGCATTGGTATGGTGAAGTAAGAAATGCAACAAGAAACTAGGAGAACATGATGGTAGAGAGAAAGAATTGTAACAGTTTCTTCATTTTCACCGACCTTTGATTCACTGGACTATTGACAATTTTGTATTCTACTCCAACGGCCCCTTTCCTACTCCACTCTTACTCAACTCCTCCAACTCCTCTCCAGCCTCTTTCTCCTTATCTGTCTCCACCTCCAACTCCAACTCCACATCTCCAAGAACCTTACTGGTATTTAGGTGCATTAACTCAGCAAGCCAGTATGTTTGCTTATGCACTATCCTATTGTGCACATTCAACACCTTCCACACTCTATTGAGGGCATCCATGATGCCCTTCACCACACTGGCCCAGTCGACCTCTGCCTTCTCCAACTCTCCCCTTTGCCTCCTCTTCTTCTTGGGTGTCTCTGTGCCATTGTCATCTGCCTTCTTCTGCTTCTTTCTCTCTGGCTTTGGCTCCTTCCCTGGATGTTTGCATTTGTGCCTCATGTTGATGCAGGGCTAGCATGACATCATCTTGCCTGCTCTGGGCTCATACTCCAGGTATTATGCTTGACCCAGGTAGGGACGAGCATAGCCTTGATGGAAGCTAGGTCTCAAGGAGTCGATGCGCAGAGGCTTGATAGTAACAAGGTACTGGAGCACAGAGGCCCAGATGACTAGTCCCAAGGTGCAACCAAGGGAAGTCTGATGACAAGGTACTGACACATGTAGGCTCGGTGTGGACAAGGAGGTAAAGGGCTGATACCTTTGGACAAGAAGCAAGGAGGGAACCTGAGTGTATTGTGGGTACAATTGAGGAGGTCTAAGCTAAGGTACAATGGCTGGTGAGTGTGGTATATATATCCAATGATGACTAAGGCATGGAATGCCATAGAATGTCAAGGAACAATAACAAAGTGAGAAAGTAAGCAGCAATGAGTAAATGGAGCTAATGGCATTGGAGAGGCTATGTGGAGGAGTAAGTGTAATGACGAAGGAAGTGAAAGGTCGTAGAACGACATGGAAGGGAATGAGTCATCATGGTGACGAGAGATGTGTCTGTGCACAAACAAGGCAAAGAGCAAGGCAAAGAAAAGAGAAAATGTAACATTACCCCTTTTCTACATCTGAGTCCATGATGAAGAACCACTCAAAGGTCCATAGTGCTAAAGACAAAAGATACATCAATGTTGTCATATGCTGCAGTGTCAAGGGAGGTGTCACCTGGGGAGGGAGTCCTGGAGTAACAAGAGTGATGGTAATTTCCTGATCTGGTTCTAATGCAAGAGCGAGCAAGTGGAACTGCATGAGCCTGGTGAGGTGTAGGGCCTCTGTGGCCTCTGGTGGCAACCTGGGGGCAGCTATAATGAGATGAGGAACTGGAGGACAGGGGAGAGATGGCTGGGGCAGGAAAAAGCCAGGAGCATCATTCCTGGATGTGATGGCCTCTGAGACAGACGGGGCAGATAGAGCAGTGGGCAGTGTAACCAGGATAGAATCTGTGGCACTTGGGGCATTTGTATAATTGGCAATCTTTCTGCAGGTGGAACAGGTGGCAACAAGTGAAGCAAGCTTCATGGTAGTGAGGATGACTAGGGAAGAGAGGGGACTCTCTATCATTGCCTGTCCAGTAGCAGTTAGTGCAAGGGCTTTGATCTCATCAAGGAGCAGAGGAGATGATGATATGGAGGGGACAAACAGGGTGAAAGCATGGACAAGCTCTTGGTTGTATCGGTTGATGTCACCAAGGAATTCACCAAAGGTGAACTGATGAGCAAGGATGTGGAATGCCCTGAGGGCATTGTAGCAGGCTTCAACAATGTATCTGGTGGCATGGTGAACAGCTGGAATTACTTCCAGTTCCCTGATGGTTTGATCCATGGTGGTGAGGTAGAGATGAAGTCGTTGGAGGGTATGCAGAGGAGAATTGAAATAAATGTAATTGCCAAGGACAAGTTGTAGGTGCAGGTTTGAAAGGTGGTAATTGACGTTGTGAATGTAATCTACATTGAGTGTACCTTTACAAAGGCGATTGGCATAGATGGGAGAGTCTATGGATTTAGTGACTGGTAGGTCCTCCTTCAAGGATGGGGACAGGGGATGGGAAGTAGGATGAGGTGAGGGAGGACCAGAAAGGTTGTTGACAATGGCAGCAATGGTGACAGTGAGCAAGGATGTGGACGAGTCTGTGAATGAAGAGGCATAGAGATTGGAGTAGGTGCTAGGCAGGAAAGGGGAGTCTTCCTTGTCTTCAAAGCAAATGAGCATGGGGTGAGTGGAGGTAGTCATCATTGTCGTGGTTTGGAAGCAAGGGACTGGGGAGAGAAGATAGAGGGATGAAGCTTTTTATAAGCTTCCAGAGTGGACTTTGCATGTTTTAGGTCCTGCTCAGGGACCCAGGAGTCTTCTTTTGCAGTATATCCCTTTTATCAAATCAGGAAAGAATGGGCTGTCAGAGCTCCTCTGTGGTGCAAGATCTTTTTAATCTTGTACTCTTCTCCTTTGATCAGGTCAGGAGGTAGCACCAGGTAGTTTAGGCCATGCATGGAGTTCTCAAGATAGGATGTGAGAAGAGAAGCATGGAAGACTGGATGGTTTTTCCACATTTTGGGGAGATGCAGTTGATATGTGATGGGTGAGAGCACCTTCACAACAGTGAAGGGTCCTTCCCTTTTGGATATGAACTTGGGGTTGATAACATGGTGTTTCAGGTTTCATGCTTCCAGCCAGACCTTGTCTTCTTTGGCAAAAGGAGTGAAGCCTTGGCAGGTATGGGAAGCCATGACCTGGTGGGCAAGTTTGTGGGTGGTGAGAGCTTCATCACGTGCTGTGGATAGCTCTTGGAGGCAGGTTTCAATGGCGGAAATGTGAGTATTGGTGATAACTGTGGAAAGGGCACAGGATTTGTAGCCCATCATGAGAAAGAACAGCAATTTGCTGGTGACAGAGTGGGGACAATGATTGTGAGCAAACTCAGCATGTGATATTTTATCCAACCATGAGGCCGGGCTTGATCTGCAGAAGATCCAAAGATATGTTTCAATCTCCAGGTTGACGTGTTCAGTTTCTCCATCTGACTGTGGGTGGTATGCTGTGGACAAGGACAGATCATAGTTCAAGAGCCTTCCAAGCTCTTTGGCAAAGGCAGAGGTGAACTGAGGTCCTTGGTTGGAGATAACTTTGTTGTAGAGACCAAAGTGAAGGAAGACTTTATGGAAAAAGAGTGTTGCCACTCCTTCCACAGTGCACGTTTTCTTGGTCAGGCAGAGAATTACCCCCTTAGTAAGGCCATGGTTAACAACAACCAAAAGAGAATCAAAGCCATCTGAAGTGGGAATATCAGTGATTAGATTGCAAGAGATCTTCTGGAAGGGATGGGAAGCATAAGAGCAGATGGGAGTGAGTAGGGGCACAGTAGGGTGAGTGTTTGCCTTATTCTGTTGGCAAACCGAGCAGCTGGAGACATACTTCTGGCCAAATTGAGCAAGGCCTGGCCACCAGTATTCCTAAGCAACCAGCTGGTGAGTTTTTAAGTAACCATAATGACCAGCAGTTTTATGATCATGGCAACACTTGACAATGGAGTGACGAAGTGCTTCGTCCATGGGGACATAGATATGGCCTTTGTACATAAGGATACCATCAAAGTATGTTTAGTCAGAAAGACAGGATTGAAGCTGCGTGGGCAAGGGTTTTTCAAGGGTGTGGAGATGGGTCATGACCAACAGGTCATCAGCAAAGTGTGTGGCAATGAGGTGACACAACAAGGCGTCAATAAGATGGATGAACAAGGAAGGGAGAAGTAATGTGGTGCCCTTGTTGTCAATGGTGTTATTGGAAGGGAGAAGGTCTGGTCTCTGTGAGAGTGCATTAGGACCAGCGAGGAGTTTTCCAGGGATGTGGATCATTTTCAGATTAAAGTCCAACAGATCAAGAAGCCAGCATGCCTGGTGGCGATTGAGAGTCTGAGGGGCACAGAAGTATGTGAGGTTCTTGTGATCTGTGAAGACCTGGATGGGGAACGAGGAGCCATGAAGATAGTGATGCCATGACTTGAGAGCTTGGATGATTGCAAGGAGTTCACGGTTGTAAATGTTGTAATTATGTTCTGCAGGGAAGAAGCTGGTTGACATGTACAAGCAGGGATGCCAGTCCCCATTGACATCAGTTTGAAGGAGGATTGCACCTGAAGTGAACTTCAAGGCATCATTGGTGATGGCGATGGGATAAGAAGGGTCTGGTATTTGCAGGACTGGCTTGGCAAGGAAAAGTGCCTTGAGCAAGTCGAACAACTGCTGACAGGCTAGGGTCCAGTTAAATGCCAGGTTTTTTTCATAAGGTTGAGAAGGGAACGTGCGACTGTGGCATAGTTGGAAATGAACCTGATAGAAGTTGGCAAAGCCAAGGAAGGACCACACATCCTTGACCTTGGTAGGCATGGGCCATGAGGAAATACTATCAAGCCTGACAGGGTCCATGGCAAGTTGACCAGGTTTCATGATCATTCCGAGGTATTCCACCTCTAAGGCATTGAAGGTGCATTCTCAAGTTTCAAGTGGAGGTCTAGTTCCTCCATGCATTGTAGTACCCTTTTGGTACATTCTGTGTGCGTAGCTTCATCTGGGGAGAAAATAAGGAGGTTGTCCATATAGATAACAAGCCATTCCTCAGTGATCATGTCTCTGAATGAGTTGTTCATGAAGCACTGGAATGTGGCAGGGGAGTTTGTCATGCTGAAGAACATGACATGGGTTCATACAACCCCTTGTGGGTGATGAACGTGGCCTTCCATTGATGGCCATCTTTGATGTGTACGTTGTTGTATGTAACCACATTGTACATTGAATTTAGTGAAGTGCTTCATGGTCTGAAGCTTGTTGATAAGATCAGAGATGAGGGGAAGTGGGTATGCATCCCGAACGGTGTGCTTGTTCAGGTAGCGGTACTCTTGGCAAGGACAAAGCTTTCCATCTTTCTTGTTGACAAAAAAGAAAGGGGAGGCCTGGGGAGAGTTCAAGGAGCAAATCTTCCCAGCCTTGAGGTTTTCTTTGAGAAAGGTTTCTGTTGCCTCCTGTTCTGCAGGAGTGAGAGAATAGACTTTTCTGATTTTTGGGACAAAAGAGTCTTCAAGGTTGATCTCATGATTATAGGGACGTTAAGTGGTTAGCCATCTAATGTGGAAGGGAATGAGTCATCACAGTGATGAGAGACGTGTCCATACACAAATGAGGTGAAAAGCTCCTCTGTGTACACAGCTCACACAGCTCCCTCTCATGCCACATCACACCTTTTCCTTTGCTCGCACACTGTTGTGCAGCAACCTCCACAGCTTATTGATGATCAACTCTGAACCACGTTAGAAAAGAAGAATGGACTTACCCTTCATTTCATCTTCTCCTCAGCCTGGTACTGCTCTACTTCTCTCCATGCAGTCTCTGCTTCCTCCTCCACTCTTCTCTTCTCCTGCTCCTCTACTCTGTGCCTCTCTTTCTCTGCCTTGTGCACTACCTCTTCCTTCACTCTCTTTTGTGCTTCTTCCTCTGCTCTCCTTTATGCCTCCTTCTTCTTTTTTGCTTTGGCCCTCCATCATCACTCCATGGCCTTCACATTCTAGATGTTCTTGTTCTCGTTGATGTCCTTGGTGAGGAGCTTGTCAGCCCACTCTGTGATCTTTGTGATGTCAGACATGGTGGAAGAAGATGGTAGAAAAATGAGAGCAAGTGGCATCCATGTTTCAACCTTTATAGCTACACCTGTCCACCCTTTTAGACTCTGCTACTCTGATCGTGGCTTAAGGTCTTCAGGGGTTCTGGCCTAAGAGGGGGATACTGTCATATGCTGTTCCAACTCCAGATCTCCACACTCAACTCCTTGTCTTCTCCAGAGTGATCTCCTCTGTTTATGTGCATGTGATATCCAGACCCACATGATATTTCCTTTTATGGTTTTATTTGTATTCTGATTGGCTATGCCTCTCCTAGTCTCCATTCTTATGAATGCACAGCCCCAGCACATCTTATCTTTGGTGCACAGTGCCGGTTATCTTCATGCCATCTTACTTATAGAATGTTCCACAGTCATTCCATTAGTAATGCGATACAACTCCAGTAGTATATAAATTGTAGATACTACACTCTATATTCCTTAGTCTGAATATCCACTAGGATAACTCCTTTCATCACTCCTCTTCTACTCCTAAGAGTTGAACCTATACAAGGTGCAACACATAAGTCTTGTGCCAAGACTCACTCCTCCACTCCACATCTCTGCTCCAACCCCTTGTCCCCTAGGACCTCTACAAAGACTCATATCTGTTCAAAGTGTTCAAAGAGAATGTTACCCTTTTCTTGTCCTTGCCCATTGGATATCCAGATAAGTCCTTCAGGCATGATCTTTTCCCAATTGTTGCTTGTTTTCAGCATCTTCCACGTCTCAGAAGAAAGCCCATGCTTTCTCAAATGACATGCCATGGACACAATTCTCAGGGTCCTAGCTTTTTCCTTTGTTCTCATGAGCCTCATCTGCTTGTACTTGTGGGCTTTTAACCCCTTCCCAGGAGGTTACTGCTCTGACATCTTGATGACCATGAGAGGCATTCTTCTTATTGCAAGAACAATCTTTCTTATGTCCTCCCCAAAGGAAATGACAGAGAGAACATTCAACTTTTGGCTTTTGGTAGTTGTGTGCTGTATGCCCTTCTTTTCCACAATTGAAACATCAGCAGTTCCCTTGTGAAACCATGTCAATATCCATATCATTTGGTCCTTGGGATTTGGGCTAATTGCCCTGCCATGAGCTTCTTGCAAGCTTGTTCCATCATCAAGTTTCCTTTGAACAAGGTGGTCATTTCATCTTCAAGGGTTTTTCACACATAGGTCCACCCTCATTGTAGCTGTGTTTGTATGAAGGGACTGGCTACTGCCCCTTTTAATCATGAGAGAACTACCACCACTGTGTCATAGGATTCAGGACAAATATATTTTTTGTTGACTTCAAGCCAACCTTGTATCTTTGCCCACCATTTATCAAACTTCTTAAAAGACCCGTTGAAGTCTCTGGGGTTTGCAAAGACTTCTACCTTGCAGGAGAAGCCTTTTGGTTCAGCAGAAGCTGATGGTCCAGTACCAGAAAACAAAGGATCTTCTTCAAGGTTGAAGATTCACTTTCAGAGCTTGGCTATTTCGTCCTCATAATCTTGTTGTAGTTTGTGATGGGCTGCTTTCTTGGTGTCAGCCCAATCATGAATGGTAGTTATCCGTTCTTCTGCTGTAAGGAATTGATCAGCCATCTTCTCAATGAAAGAAGACATTGTGTGTATTCAAGATGATATAAATTTTAAATTTTGTAATTGACCCTGACTCTGGGTTGTAACATGATCCTTCCTGGTGCTAAAAGGATTTCTTCATGTGCTTCTTGTCTCCAAACTTTCTCAGACATTATGATATATCTGTTGTAAGCTTGTCTTCTTCAGTGAGGTGAAGATATTTCTTCATTGTCTTCCTGTTCTCTTTTGGAAAGTCTTAGGATAATAGAGGTTGGCTCTTGTTTGATAGCAAGTCTAGGTAATACATTGTGTGCTTCCACAGTGGATGGTAGATTGGTAAGTGAGGACAATAATCTCAGGTAGGATATATAACTTGGTCATCATCTTTATTGTTGGGATCTACTGAAGGGGACCACCAATAACTTGGGTGTAACTCGTTGGTATATGGGTCAGGCGGAGGGAGAGTGAGATTGTCTGTGGCCAGGGAGGTTGTTGATTCATACAACTCCCACAAGTTGCTCAGGCCATCCAATCTTAAAGTGAGAGTGATATACTCTTCTGCTTCTCTCTTTTGTCTTCCTAGCTTTGATGTGCCAAACTTTGCTTCAAGCAAGTTCAAGAAGTGTGTAGCAGGTGACTCAGATAGAGCTGAGGAAAGTTGTTATCTGTGGGGGCTCTATACTTCCTATGGCCTCTCTTTGAGGTTCCTCTTGTGCTACTGGTACTACTTGATCTGGACATTCTACTACATTGTTGTATGTGTGAGGCTCTAAATGTGTGAGCGATGGTTCCACAATCAGTGGTTCCTACAATGTACTGGTAGCAAGATGTGGGGCGCTCAAGAACATGTGTAACAATGTAGAGTAAAAGTGCAAGGTAGTTGATGAAATAAATCTGGTTCTAATGAAACAACCTTGAACCACTAGGGCTCTGACTAGGTTGCACTAGACCTTAGGACTTAGGAAAGATAGGTATGAACTCAAGGGAAATCTCCAAGAGAACCAGACTAGAGAAACCAGCATTGGGTCCTTGGGTCTTATATACTAATGATACTGTACTGTATGTACATGTTGTGACTGTATCTAATGATCTTGTCTGTATGAGGATCTACCCTATACCCTAAAACATAAGGATAAAATGTGTATCATAAAGCTATGAATGAGAAGCATGGTGAAACATTTTTGAGAAATACAAGACAAAGGCATGTGTGAATTGTGAAGATGTGAAAGAGGGTCCAGCACATGATGTCATGGTAACATCATAGAAGTATAGATGTTTGTGATCAAGGCCAGCACTTACAATCTAATCTGACTGTGACTCCTTGATAAGATAAGGAGAGACAGAGGCATATCTCCTGATTGGTCTAGCTGAGAAGGGTAAATGTAAGTGTAATAAAGGTGAAAAATATGTCCTGTAACACTCCCTATCATGATAACTCCATCCATGGCCTAAACCACCCAGCATCACCCCCCGACTTGATCAAAGGAGAAGAGGAGTATAAGATCAAAAAGATCTTACACCACAAAGAAGCTCCAATGACCTACTCATTTTTGATCTGATGGAAGAGATATACTGTAGAAGATGACTTCTAGGTCCCTGAGTGGAATGTGAAACATGCAAGGTCCAATCTGGAGGCTTATAAATAGCTTCATCCCTTTGTCTTTGCTTTCCAGACTCTTTTCACTAAATCACAACAATGATAACTATCACTCCCACTTGTTCCATGCTTATCCACTTTAAAGATGAAGAAGACTCCTCTTCTTTGTCCAATATCTATTCTAACCTCTATGCCTTCTCATTCATCAACTTCATCTTGTCCCTGTCATTTCTTACCATCACCACTGTCAATGCCACCTTAGTCAATAACCTTTCTAGTCTACCATCTTCTCATCCCATGCCATCTTCTCATCTCTCATTTCCTGTCCATTCTTCCCCATCCTTGTCAAAGAACCTTTCTACTATAGAATCTATCAATGCTCCTATCTATGCCAATTATCTTTGAGGGGACACCATCACCAATATCAATTATATTCACAATGTCAACTATCACCTTGACTTCAACTTGTCTTTGCATGACTTGCAGTGACTTCACCTTTGTCTCACCACCATGGATCAAACCATCAGGGAACATGATGCCATTCTGGACTTGCCATGCCACTTGCTATATCATCATTGCACAAAGAAACACTCTTGCAGTGTTCCATATCCTTGCCCATCAGCTCATGTTTAGTGAATTCCTTGCCAACATTAACTGCTATAACCATGAACTTATGCACATCCTACCATCACCTTCTGCTTCCTTAGCATCCTCTTCCCTGCTTCTTCCTGATGAGATAGAAGTCCTAGAGTGTTTTTACCTTTACTGGACTGGTAACAATGGAGAGACTCCTTTTTCCTCCAGTCACCCATATTACCATGAAGCTTGCTTTACTAGTCATTGCCTCTTCTATTTGCAGAAAGACTACCAATTTTTCCAGTGTCCTAAGTGCAACAGGTTTAAACCTAGCTATACCATTTTCTGCTTCCCTGTTTTCCTTGTCTGCCTTTATGGCTACTATGCACAAGATTGATGCCCCTGTTTTTTTCTTGCCCCAGTGTCCTTCCCATCTTTATCCAGTTCCTCATTTATTTTTATCACCACCAAGTTGTCACTAGAGGCTGTTGAGGCAATATAACACATAGTGCTTGTGCAGTCCCACTTGCTTATCCTTGCATTAGAACCAGATCAGGAACTTACCATCACTCTTGTTACTCCCAGTCCTTCTCCCTGGATGACACCTCCCTTAACCATGTAGCATATGAAAACATTGATGGATCTCCTATCTTTAGCATTATGGACTTGTGAATGATTCTTTGTTATAAACTCAGATGTAGAAAGGGAGTAATGTTATATTTTCTCTTTCTTGCCTTGCTCTTTGTTTTCCTTGACTCATTCATGCACAGACATGCCTCTTATTACCACAATGACTTATCCACTTCCACATCATTCTATGACCTTCCATTTTCTTTGTTATCATGCTTAGTCCTCCATATAGCTGTAAGCCCTACACCCTATGCCCTTACTACGTCACCCATAGCATTCCTTTACAACGTCATTATTCCTTTCATCCATTTCTCATGACGTCACCCTCTCTTGCTGACACTATATATATGAGGACCCATAGCAGCACAGTCATTCCTTCCTTCCACACCTTTGCTCATTCCAATATCACACTTGTACACATTCTCCTTCCGTGTGAGCGCCCTCCTTTAGTGTAGTCCATCGTCAGACGGACTTCCACTTTTTTTTTTGAACATGCCTTGAGCGTATACACCACGGCGGTCACACACAGCCAAACGCGGGCTGCGGCTTC
This sequence comes from Phylloporus aff. rhodophaeus, assembly GCA_038094475.1. Lineage (NCBI taxonomy): Eukaryota > Fungi > Basidiomycota > Agaricomycetes > Boletales > Boletaceae > Phylloporus > Phylloporus aff. rhodophaeus. The sequence continues at coordinate 10,847 of JBBPUD010000729.1, forward strand.
TGCCCCTATTGATATCAACACCAACATCAATACCGACACTGCTCCCACCACCATCCCTGCCAC
>JBBPUD010000730.1:0-10816 GCA_038094475.1 Phylloporus aff. rhodophaeus
GGACTGGGAGCTGCTTCAACCTTGATTAAGGCCAGTTTGTCAATTAACCATAGAATATTGTAAACGACATACCTCTGCTTGATATTCAATGTTTTCTGCAGAGAACAGGTCTGGAAGGGACCCAATGATGTCTGGCTGACACTCTGGAGACTTGGAGTCTCTCTTAGACACAGATGGAGACTTTCTTTTGTGTTTCTTGCTTGCCCTACAATGACAGTGCCTCGAGTGAATGCCAGCTATGCGAGCCTGGTGAGCACTACATTGGGCTTCATGAGCAGAGAGTGAGCATTGGACTTTGAAGGTTTTCGAGCAGCCCATGCAAGTTAGGTGGTCCATGATGGAAGTCAGAGGAAATGGCAGATAAACCCATAGATTATATATGCAACTACCTCCTTGAGAAGATAGTTGTACTTCAAGCCTGAGTCCTTATCACAGATTTCTCATGGGTACTATCTCTGCTCCCATCACCATGCCTCTGACTTTATCATCAAGTGCCAGTAGCAAAAAATGCTCTCAAACACCTGGTGATCACCATGGTCATACAAAGAAACAAAAGAAACAGAAAAGGTATGTCAACTTCACAATTTAGCAATTAATTGCTTGCAACCTTGAAGGAAATTGGACTTGGATTTGGACTTGAACTTAGACTCAGACTCTAACCAAGCATCCAATCAAGATAATGGTGATCTGGGGGTAGACATCATGGCATGCAAGGTGGCAGGGCATGCCATTGCATGATGTTATGACATGTTTTCCAATGTCAGTAAGGTAATTGACTTGGTATTGCTCTCTAAGAAAGCAACCACTGTGCGAAAAGGAGAGATTAGTGAGTCAGAGGATAAGGTGATGTGACAGGATCAGGATAAGAACCTGGGCTGCACATAAGTTTATGCCATACATATGTACATTCATCTTTAGTCTTCTAATTGTCATATCTCTTAGCTCTGAGAGTACAATGAAGCGATATGAATGCATATATGCACTGCTTCTACAATTGGTCCCTGGAATCAAATCATTGATCAATAGCAACAATGACCCTATCGCATCAGCCCGCCTGATGAAGGTATGCAAGAAGGTATGCATACACGCACATAAAAATGTTCCTTTGCTAATATAGTCATGAATCTAGATAAACCATGCTATAAATGAGACCAGGAGCAGTGACACAGGCAAACTGCATGACAAGATTACTTCATATGTGACCCCAGACCCTCACATTTTCAATCTCACCTCTCCAATTACCTCCTGGTCTCAGATGGGGTTTTATCACCCTGTGCTCACCAGATACCTTTGTCTGGTCTTATCAGTAAACGACTTTAGGATTTATCCCAAGGAGTACGCAATTGTTCTCTATATGTTCAGATGTTGATCTCTTTGTTTAGAACATGCCAGAGGCTTGTGAATGGAAAGATCAAGGTGTCAGTGACCAACTTTCCAGCATTTCTTTGGGCAAACAATGGCTGCGATTTTGAAGAGGACAACATATACAAGGGCTTCTTTCATGGGTTTTACCTTGAACAGGTGTGAATTTAAATCTCACATTAGCACTACCTTTGCTCATTTGGTTCCACCATTATGGTAGGTAATGTCAGATTTTCTAATGCAAGGGCAATTGTGCCCACTCAGTCAGTTGCCCACAAGAGTGAAACACAACTGAGGAAAGAAAGAAAAATAAGGTAAAGGTATATATACGGGTAGAGATACAGACTCATAAATTTCCAAAAATAGGTAAGTGTAAGTGGAATTTATATGGAATAGGTTAGGGAGGAATAGATTGTATGATATAGTTGAGTTTTATAAGTGTAGGTCAGTTCTGGAGTTTCTGAAGGCGTAGGAATTCCAGATTGACCATTTCCGGAGGTGAGGAAGCAACGGAAGTCTTAATTTCAGGAGCCTATATTTTTAACAGGTAATGAGACATATTTTCACTGGACCATCAATGGCCATGGGTGGTGATGCTCATGGTTCAAGGCATAACAATTTGGAGCTCACACTCATGGACAAAGTTGGTGGTGCACAGCTGGCTTATGCTGTTCAGGTGTGTAACGGTCTTTCAAATTACATTTGCAGTGATATACTGATGTTTGTTGCAAAGGCCCACTATGGGATCAGCTCCAAGATTCAGTGGTCGGAGAAGGATGGAATGTTTAATTACTGCAAGTTTTACTACACATTGATGGACCTGGTTGATGATTCCACAGATGTTGTATGGAGAGATGCACTCATGAAGCATTATAATCTGTACGCTCTTTCATAATTCTGCTCACCATTAGCACATTACTTATTGATAGACTTTTATTCCAAGATGAGAAAGGGTGCAAGAATGATATTGTAGATGACAAAGAGGATGAAGACAAAGATGACTCAAAGCCAGGACTACTGTCCAGGATGTGGGCACAAGCAACCACACGCGCTATCACAGGCAATGCAGATTCCAGGTCTCACCAAGAAGCATTCGCTAGATCCTCTAGCCCACCAGCCTTTTCCCCTGTCCATTAGCCCTCTCCATCACCCCCTAGTTAGGGAATTACTAGATCTTTCAGCCCGCCAGCCTTTTCCCCTGTTCGTCACCCCTCTTAACCACTCCCTAGTCGGGCCAGGTCTCCTAGCCCACCAGCCTCCACCATTCACCACCCCTCTCCATCACTCCCTAGTTGGGCCAATACCAGTTGTTCTCATGCTCATTCTCCCACCAGTGCTAAGGCTTTATTGCCTCTTGGTCACATGAATACTGCTTCTGAGGCCCATTCCCTCTGCTTTCCTGTGGATCAGGAGAACCAGTCTGCACTGAGTGTTACAATTCTTTCACTTTATCATCATGTTCTTCTTCTCACCCACCATATCTCATTCTTCGTCCTTCCCATGACTCTTGCCAAACGTGATGAACATTCCCTTATTGTTCTTGATCGCACCTTTTTCTTGCTGTATAACCCATGACATATAACTCCATACAGGTTCTCACCTTCAAGTTCCTGCTTTGCCTTCATTCCTGGTTTACTTTGCTATACTTCTTGTTCCTGTTTCAGACAGCCCTTCTCCGCAGTCTGGTTCTCTCGCACCGGCTTAGTGTTCCAACCTTCCATCATGTTCCATGTTCTTTCAAAGCTGCACATCTCGTTCCTATAAATACGTAGAGTCAACACTCAATGTACTTATACTAGATCTACACAATACAAGTGTACATCTCGTGTCACACCTTGCGATCTCCCTGAGAACTCCTTGATGACATTGTCATACCTTTTCATGAGTATCCTCCGTCAAATGAGCAAATATTCAACCTTTGTCCTTGCCTTGGTACACTTCGTGTATCACTAAGTGAGCTATCTGATATGGATATTGAAATGGCAAGGGAACAGAAGTGAAAGAGATGTACAGTTGCAAAAGGGAAGAAGTGGGCTACAGCTACCAGTTTAGGTGAAGAACAAGGCAATGAGCCCAGACCCTCTGTGACCTGTCGCAAGGTACCAAGAAAAGGCAAAAAATAAGATCTGTCGGTCAAATTTTCCCTCCCCAAACAGCCTCACCACTTTACAGCCAAAGTCCAGTCCTCATTATACCCCTATGTTTCTCTCAAGTCATATTTCTCTTTTGTTGCTTGTTGGTTGATCACTTTTGTTGCCCTACTCAAAACTTCAAAAGTTAGATCCAAGTTTGTTCGGTTGTCTTGCTTTGCCTCCAGGACCTCAATCAATCTGCCACATGAGTCCCAATACCCTGAACACTGCTGCTGGCTGTTTTATTGCATTCAAGATTCTTCAGCTCGCTTATGGTCACTCCAATCACTCTTGCACGCTTCATCCCCACTACATTCCATAGCAACACTCATTCAACCACTGGACACATTCCACCTACTGGTCTCAGCCCAGAGCACGTTAGAGATGGTATAGGTTTGTTGTCATGTCATGTCATGGTCGGATCATGTATTGGCATATAAATGCATATGTTGTCATTCTAATAATACTGTATATATGTGGTCATGTTAATGTCCCAGCAAAATCGCATCAGTGGTCAAAATTGTCAGAATGACAACACACCTCATAAGTTGCCACATAGGCCACTGTCTAAGTGGAAAGTGCACTTGTTAAGATTAAATACCAAGTAACTCATGATTATGACATGTGTGCTGCAGACATACACCTTGAACATATGCTTACACCGTCATCTCAGAACATCTCATACTGTCTCATAATTTGACCATTTTTGTGATGTCACGTCGTCTCGTACAAACTTCTTAATTTGGCTTAAATGCTGCTTATGCAACCTTACTATGACATAAGTTGATTAAAAAAATCAACAAAACTTACCATGCTGTGCTGTATGTCTCTTAAGTGAGTTTCCATCATGGAACCCCGGATTGCACCTTGGTTGTCAGGAACATTCAGCTCCTGTGTGTGTTGACCATCCAAAGCATCACAACCACCCAACAAGAGGCCAGAATGCACCTGCGTAAAGCGCCACAACACACCCAGGCCAGTTGGCCACAACTAGGAGAGCTGCCATGGACCACTTACTGCCTCGAAGGGAACAGGATGGCATGCACACGGCAGTGCACAAGAGAAAAAAAAGGTCAGCATCCATGAGGTGCAAACACAGAAAACACCAAGCTTACAAGTTCAAACACCAGTGAGGACTCCCAGATTGAGTTGCACACTGAGGGATGGCCCTCTTGTGGAGAATCCTTTGAGTGCACTCCCAGAGCCGAGCCATGTACCCAATCATGACCAGAACTTAGGATGCCACACTGTAAGTTTTTCCTGCTTAAGTACTTTACCAATTAAATCTACACTTTACACCCACTTTACAGGTCGTTCTGCTCACCATGCTGCAACCACAGGCTTGTTTTACTCCCTTTCACTCTCCTTTGCTCGCTGTAAGTACCCTCTTCCAGCTCTCTCCTTTTCCATGTGAGTCCTGGGTGAACTGCACCTTACACAGTTGTTGGTCGTTCTGCCATCACCAATGTTGAGGTAAGCACCAGCCTTCTACTTTTACAACAGTGACTAGTGATGGATGGTCTGCTAGCCTGTTTGGTCTTGTCGCAGCCACCCTTCCCCATATTCATATCCCACTTGGACCCAGCCCAGCTTACAGGCTCCTATGGCCACTACCCCAGTCACCCTTGTCATGACTCATTCATGCTACATTGCCATCCCATCCCCAAGCAATGAATACCATGAACAATGGAGAAGTCGGGCTTGACAGGCCCTTCATGAGTCACCCTGACTGTTGCTCACCAATAGCGGCAGGGTGGGACAAGCGCACAACATGGAGGCCCATGATGATGCCATGGTGGTCACATTGCTGTGATCTCCAGTGTTAACCTAGTCCTGCAAGCAGGCAATCAGGGTAGATGAGTGAGTAATGGTCTGGGCTGAGTCCTCACAAAAACACACCAGGTTGAGGAGGCCATTGGCCTGGCCATGTGCATGATGGGGTGGGCAATGCAAGCGAGATGCAGGCAATGACCCATTGACGACAACGGTGGTGCTGGCGCTCCTGTCCCCACCAATCGGCCGATTGAATACCGCTGTTGTCCTGTGTGCAGAGAGATTGTGTGGGATAGGGCAGCAGGAATGGGGACACACGACTGGGTGGCCCAGGATGATGTTGTGGTGGTTGCACTGCTGTGATCGCCACAGTGTTGTCCTGATCTGGTGGAGTGACCTCTTCAACAACCAAGATTGGGGCATGATGGGCTGGATGGAGGTAAGGGGGCAAAGTGTACACAGGAGGTCCAGGACAGGATCACCACAGTGTTGTCCTGGTCTGGCGAGCACGACACAAGGGGTGGTGTTGTCAGATTTTCTAATGCAAGGGCAATTGTGCCCACTAAGATACATCAGCTATGTATAAAAGAAAACAGGGACAATAAGTCCTACCTCAGCCAGTTGCCCACGAGAGTGAAACATGACTGAGGAAAGAAAAAAAAAAGAGGTAAAGGTATATATATGGGCAGAGATACAGACTTGTAAAGTTCCGAAAATAGGCAAGTGTAAGCAGGATTTATATGGAATACGTCAGGGAGGAATAGATCGTATGATATAGTTGAGTTTTATAAGTGTAGGTTAGTTCTGGAGTTTCCGAAGGCACAGGAATTTCGGAATGACTATTTTTGGAGTTGTGAAAGCAACAGAAGTCTTAATTTTCAGGAGCCTATATTTTAACAGGTATCTTGTCATTTGTTGTTTGTTGTCATAGTCCGTCATTGTAGTAGGTGCTGTTGTAGTTGCTGCCACCCACAAAAGTCTATCATGAGCACATGCTTGGGGCACAGGCATGTGGGTGAGCCAAGAAAGGCAACCTGGAGAATCCCAAGTCACATGCCTGTTGCGAGAACTGAGGCGCAGGGCACCGCCACTACCAATGGGCATGTGCACCACACGTAATTTTTCCAACATAAGTTCTGGCAGTCATTTTAGGGCCTATATGGATTGAACTTCCAATGTGTGCTCATGTTTGCCTTGGGTACCAATGAGTTCAGCTTCCTAGGAAGCTGAGTGTAGGCGCTCAAATTTTCACAAACCTTCTTTCAGTACTGTATATACCTGATGGCCCCCTGCCCAACTAGTGTACTGCATGGGTAACCCCTGGGTGTCTGGAAGCTAACCCTGACCCTTACCCACAGAAACCCTTACCCACAAACCCATGGGTTTACATCTATGTACTGCCTACAAATCACACTGTTGTACACCTTCCCCTGGTGGGCACACCTTCCATTTGCACCCCCATGCATTCCAACAAATGTATTTGTCAACAATCTAACAATCTAACAATCTACTCTAAATTAATTACAGGTTGCAGCACGAGGACGGTGTTGTGCAGCATAGCCCTCGTCATTGTCATCATTGGCAGTGCCCCCTTTGTCCTTTTCATCATCGTCACCACATGGTTGTGGTGCACCATTGTGCAACCCTCACCCACAGTGTCATCATTTGGTGGTGGTAGTGGTAGGCAAGTCGCTGTACCACCTTGCAGTTGTTGTTGTGTGGCGGTGGTGTGCTGTTGCATAGCCCTCACCCTCATTATTGTCGTAGGTGGTGATGGTGGGCAAGCTGTTGCGCTGCCTTGCAGTCATTGTCACATGGTGGTGGTGTGCCATTGCACAGCCCTCACCCACGTTATCATCGTTGATGGTGGTGGTGTGCTGTTGTGCAGCCCTCGTCCATATCATTGTTGTTGGTGGTGGTGGTGGACAAGTCACTGTGCCATCTCACAGTTGTTGTCATGTGGTGAGATTACCATGGATGTCCTGTGGTCATGGGTTGGCTGTGGGTCTTGAAAAGGCAACCTGCACCCACACCCACCAATACCCTTGCCTGCAACCCACTATGGGTCAACTGATCCCTGCAGCTCACTATGCCCAACTGTCAAAGTGTAACTCTGTATATCTTCCAATACTCCCAATGTTTTTGAAATTCCCACGCTTTTGACACTTCCGGAAGTTTTCCATGCAGCCACTTCTGATAGTCTTGAAGCGCTTCTGCCTCAGGAAGACCGGAAACACTTAGTTTTCAATACTTATTCCATGTATACTAATTTGAATATTCTGGAGTTTTACGTGATCACAACTCCACCCATATTTTTAGCTTTATGTTACTTTTCTCTCACCTCAGTCATGTTTCACACCATGGGTAGTGACTGAGTGGGCACACCTGCCCTTACTATAGTTTCAACAGGTTATGAGCCCTACTAGCGCACACTAGTAGGAATCTTATTCTTACACGACTCACTTTACTCCATCTCTGTCTCTGCCCTAATGCATCCTGGGCCTTCCAAAATGCCTTCTGAACACAACCACAGTGAAACTGCTGCTGTCCGTCCAGCTCTGACTGGACCTTTAAACTTTGAAATATGGAAACTTCACATCACAGCCAAACTGCGATGCGAAAAGGTCCTTGGAGTTGTCCTTGGTACTGACTTAATTTCAACCAACACACCCACTCTCAGCGCCAGTCAAACTGGTATGCCCAAAATCACTTCTGAAATCACTTCTGGAGCCAGTTCCACTGAGGACATCCAAAAGTGGATAGAACGTGATGAGAAAGCTCATGGGATAATCCAGGACCACATCTCAGATGCACTCCTTATCAAGACACAACAGCACACCACTGTGAAGGATCTCTATGACACTCTCATGAATCTTCACCAAGCATCAAACCTTGTCTCTGCCTTCTACTCCTTCTAACAACTCTTTGCATTAGAATGGAATGGGAAATCCGACATTTCTGACCACATTGCCTCCATTCATACCCTCAAGTCATGCCTCACCAGAATGAAGTTTCCTGTCGATGGAAAAATCCTCACATTCATCCTTCTAAACTCTCTTCCCAAAACTGCAGAGTGGAATGCATTCACCTCATCAGTCATCAACACAACTGAAGAGGCAAAACTCACTTTCGACATGGTGGAAACCCACATTCTCTCCAAGGATGCTTGACTGAGGCTTCCAAACACCTTCAATTCAGCATATGCAGCCAAATCTGACCAGAAGAAGAAGCCCAAAGGGGACAAGTGGTGTGAATACCACCACACTATGGGACAAAACACACAGGAGTGTCAGAGTTATCAGTTCTGGCCCATAGAACTGAAGAAAAAATACAAAAGAGAAAAGGCAAACAATGTGGATGGAGCTTCCAACCAGAAAGTGAAATCACCAGATCCAAAACATGTAACTAGTGAACATGTAGACCATGCCTTATACCAACGGATTCAGGCTTATGTCTTGTCCGATCCTAAGACCACCTCTCAACTCCCTATCATCATCAACTCAGGTGTAATATCACACATGGTTCCACACCAGAAATGGTTCCAATCCTACTCCACCCTTTTCCCACCTTGCTCAGTGCAATTCAGAGACAATTCCACAGTCAAGGCAATCAGAATCGGAAGTGTCATCCTTCAATCTATCATAAAGGGCAAAAGATATGAAATCTCCCTTAGTGATGTCCTATATGTTCCAGAATTCGCACTGTCCCTTATCTCTGTCCCAAAACTGGCCAAAGCAGGATTATCTGCATCTTTCCCAGCAAGTGCTACTTCATGCTTTATACGGAAGGGCCCTTATACAGGATCACATGCAGATAGACTTTATCATGCAACTGCAACCCCACAAACCATACCGGAATCTGGGCTGGTCTCTGTGGACATAAATTTACTGCACAGACACATGGGACACATTTCAATACCACAAATCCAGACCATGGTCCAACAAGGCCAACTACATGGTATCAATGCCATTACTAGAACTCTGAAATTTTGTGAACCTTGTACAATTGGAAAGATGAAAAAGCTTTCTTTTGAGTCCAGGAGTGAGCAGCAGACCACCAAACCACTACAAGTAGTCCATACAGATGTCGGTGGACAAATAACTCCTTAATCTTGGGAAGGATACCGGTACTGGCTACTTATTGTCAATGATTTCTCCCGATTCCCTTGGATCTAAAAGCGATGCCAAGGACACATATGAAAAATGGAAGGCAGATGTAAAGGCTTTCTTTCACATAGAAATAGAGACAGAGTGTTATGCTTGGTCTAGGTAGGAATGAGTGTAGCCTCAACAGAAGCAAGGTCTCAAGGAGTCGATGCACAGAGGCTCAACAATGACAAGGTACTGGTGCACGGAGGCCTAGATGACTAGTCCCAAGGCGCAACTGAGGGAAGTCCAAAGACAAGGTACCAAAGCATGTAGGCTTGATCAAGGACAAGGAGGTGAAGAGCTGGTACCTTCGGACAGTGAGCAAGGAGGAAACCTGAGTGTATTGTAGATACAATCAAGGAGATCTAAGCTAAGGTACAACGGCTGGCAAGTGTGGTATATATACCCTAAGATGACTAAGCCATGGAAGGTCATGGAAGGTCAGGGAACAAGTGACAAAGCAAGAAGGTAAGCAAGAATGAGTAAGCAGAGCCGATGGCATTGGCGAGGCTATGTGGAGGAGTAAGCGTGATGATGAAGGAAGTGGAAGGTCATAGAACGACATGGAAGGGAATGAGTCATCACGGTGACAAGAGACATGTCTGTGCATGAACAAGGCAAAGATCAAGGCAAAGAACAAGGGGAAAAGAGAGAAAATGTAACATTACCCCCTTTCTACATCTGAGTCCACGACAAAGAACCATTCAAAAGTCCATAGTGCTGAAGACAGGAGATCCATCAATGTTTTCGTATGCTGGAGCATCAAGGGAGGTGTCACCCAGGGAGGAAGACTGGGAGTAACAAGAGTGATGATAATTTCCTGATCCAGTTCTAATGTGAGGGCGAGCAAGTGGGACTGCATGAGCTCAGTGAGGCGTAGTGCCTCTGTGGCCTCTAGTGGCAGTCTGGGGGCAACTAGAATGAGATGAGGAACTGGAGGACAGGGGAGAGATGACTGGGGCAGGAAAGAGCTGGGGGCATTGTTCCTGAGTATGGTGGCCTCTAAGGCAGATGGGGCAGATGGGGCACCAGGAGACGGTGTAACTGGGATGGAACCTGCGGCAGTAATCCGTTTGTAAATGGAACAGGCAACGACACGTGAAGCAAGCTTCATGATAGTGGGGGTGACTAGGAGGAAGAGGGGACTCTCCATTGTTGCCAGTCCAGTAGCGATCCATACACTCAAGGACTTCAAGTTCATCAGGGAGCAGGGGAGACAAGGACGTGGAGGGAGCCAGGGGAGCGTGTTACACAAAGTGTACCAAAGCAAAGACGAAGATTTGAACGTTACTCGTTTGACGGAGGACGCTCACGAAGAGGTACGACAACGTCGTCAAAGAGATCTCAGAGGCGTTCACAAGGGGTGACACGAGATGTACACTTGTATTGTGTAGATCAAGT
>JBBPUD010000731.1:0-10816 GCA_038094475.1 Phylloporus aff. rhodophaeus
TCCCATTGTTGTTGTGTGGTGGTGGTACACCATTGCACAGCCCTCACCTGCCTCGTTGTTGTTTGGTGGTGATGGTGGTATGTGCTGCTGTTGGCCTCATCGTTTTTGTCGCCATCGTATGGTGGTGGTACACCATTGCATAGCCCTCACCCACCTTGTTGTTGTTTGACGGTGGTGGTGGTATGCACCACTGTTGGCCTCACCATTCTTGTTGTTGTTGTGTGGTGGTGGTGTGCCATTGTGCAGTCCTCACCTGCCTTGTGGTCATTTGATAGTGGTGGTAGTATGCACCGCTGTCGGCCTCACTGTTTTTGTTACCGTCATGTGGTGGTGTGCCGTTGTGCACCCCTCACACACCTCTTTGTGGGCTCCCTCATCCTGTCAGCACTGTTGCAGCTGGGATGCTGTTGCACTGCCATTGGTGTCATTGTTGTGTCACAGTGGTGGTCTATTTGGTATGTCAACCCACCACGTGAATACAAGTAGGGTATGGGTATGCCAACACTGTACCCATACCCATACCCGTGTGGACCCATACCCACAACCCACATGGGTTACCCATATCCATGCAGATCTCTACTGGCCACATCATTCCATCCAAGTTCCTTCAAGTCTTGCCATTTTTTTTCATACCTAAGAAAGATGGCTTATTACACCCTTGCCAGGACTATCACTATCTTAACTCGTACACCATCTGAAATGCATATCTCCTACTGCTCATCTTGGAACTCATCAATGACATGAAAGACTCAACACTGTTCACCAAGCTCAATATTTGGTGGGGATACAATAACATTCACATACAAGAATCAGATCAATGGAAAGCAGCATTCATCACTCCCCTTGGCCTCTTTGAACCAACTGTCATGTTCTTCAGGTTCAACATTGCTCTCTCTACATTCCAAGCTTTCATAAATCACATCTTTGCCAATATGATCTCTAAGCATTGGCTCAAGATCTACATGGATGATCTAGGAATCCACACACAGCATGACATCGAACTCTATCATTCCAGGACTAGACGAGTACTCCAACGACTTCATGAACATGGGCTTTTGATCAAAATTTCCAAATGCTCTTTTGATGCTTCTTAAATGGAGTACCTTGGCATGATCATTGGCCAAGGACAAGTTGAGATGGATCCTACAAAGCTCTCTGCAATCAAGGAATGGAAACCACTGACCTCTATGAAGGGCATCCGTAGCTTCATCAGATTTGCCAATTTCTATTAAAAGTTTATTCCTAACTTCTCTGACATTGTTGCCTCTCTCATGCTCCTCATGTGAAAAGACCAGAAGTGGGAATGGACTCGTCACCAGGATAAAGCATTTACCTATCTCAAGCTGATCTTCACATCCACCCCCATCCTTGCACTCCCTGATGTCTCTCATCCCTTCTTTGTTATGACTGATGCTTCCCTTCTCGCTGCTGGAGCCGTTCTCCTGCAGGAAGACAGCAATGGTGACCTTCATCCATGTGCATACTTCTTCAAGACCTTTGCTCTTGCTGAGCATAACTATGATATCTATGATTGGAAACTTCTCACTGTCATCCTTGCCCTCCAGGAATGGCGCCAGTATCTGTTAGGCACTAAACATGCTGTCATGGTCATCACTAATCACAAGAACTTGTCCTATCTCAAGGACCCCTGTAAACTCTCCCATAGACAAGCTCACTGGTCACTGTTCCTCCAAGACTACAACATTGTCTGGAAGGTCACCCTAGGCATCTAGATGGGGCCCACAGATGCACTCTCTCAACGTGACCACATAGACACTGCCAAAGACAACATTGACACCTCTATTCTTCCTGACCCAGTAGTCATCTCTGCTCTTGACTTGTTCCTCTTCAATAGAATCAAACAATCCTTGCCCTCAGACCCCCTTGTCCTCCATGCCTTACAAAACCTCACTGACAGTTCTCTACTCTTCCCTCGCTCCACTCTAGCTAACTGGTGTTATGACGATGCTTAGTTGTTTTACAAAGATAGTCTATATGTTCTCCCAGCTTCCTGACAATCACTCCTCAATGCCCTCCATTTCTCTTCCACCACTGGTTATATAGGACAATTTCATACCAAGTCTATTGTTAAATGTGACTTTTGGTGGCCTGGCCTGGCCACATTCATCCACAATTACATCACTGGCTGTGTAGCATGCCAGCAAAACAAAGTCAATACACATTCCACTGTTCCTCTGCTAGCCCATTCCATCCACCATATCTCTTCTGTTTCACCAACTGTCCATTGATCTTATCACCGATCTCCCATGCTCCAATGTTTTTGACTCACTTATGGTTGTGTTAGACCATGGCCTTATAAAGGGGGTAATTTTATGCCCTTGCTCTAAAACCATTAACACAGCTGGCATAGCCAGACTCTTCTTCGACCACATTTTCAAATGCTTCGGCCTGTATGACTCCATCATCTCTGACCAAGGACCACAGTTTGCCTCTGCACTCACCAGAGAACTCGCTCACCTTCTCCAGTACAACCTCAAACTTTCCACTACCTATCACCCACAGATTGACAAACAAACTGAGTGTATCAACCAGGAACTAGAAACGTACCTACAGATCTTTTGTGATAACAACCCACATCACTGGGTGGATCACATCACTGCAGCAGAGTTCCATCACAACACCACCCCCCACAGCTCCACCAAAACTTCTCCCTTCTCCTTGATGCTCAGATATGAGCCTAGGAACTTTCCAGTGATTGGAAAGACTTTCATCCCAGCCCTAGAAACACGACTCACCACATAGGAAGAAGCTCGAAAGGAAGCCATTGCCACTCACAACTCTGCTTGCCTCCTCATGATCAAAAGTTCTATACAAAAGTCCTCTCCATGGAAAGTAGGCAACCACATCTGGCTAGAAGTCACCAACCTATGCATCCCATACCTGTCTCAAAAACTCACTTCCAAGCGTCATGGCCCATTCAAGATCACTTGTGTTATCTCCCCACTAGTCTATCAGCTGAAATTTCCCAGTACCTGGAAAATTCATAACATGTTTCACACCACACTGCTTTCCCCCTTCAAACAAACTGACGTACATGGCCCATCATTCTCACAGTCTCCTCCTGATGTGATCAATGACAAAGAGGAATATAAAGTCAAGGCTATCCTATCTCACAAGGGACCCCCTGGCCATCATCAGTACCTGACCACATGGAAGGACTATTCTTCAGCTGAGAATACCTGGGAACCTGAGACAAATCTCACGCATGCTCAGGACATCCTCAAGAATTATAAGAAGCTTCACAAACTAAGATAAACGCATTAAGTGATTTGAACATTGTGATCTCTTCATGAGGCTTCTCTCAAGTCACTGTATGCATGAATTCTATTGCTCTTACCTCAAGACCTTCTGGATCATTCTCATCTGCTCGCTCACCCTTAGGCTTACCTTTTTCTTAACTTGGTTTTGTATTCCAACTTCACCCACTTCCTCTTATCCGGCCAAGGCCACTTTATCCCTGTAATGTTGTCCACCTTGTCCCCTCCTACGTCCCACCTCCTCTTCCTCTGACTCTATTCCCAATCACTGGTCTGTACTGCACATCACCCCAGTGTACTCATATCTTCTCCCAACCCATGCTTGGAAGATCTTTTTCACCAGTATACTCACCAAACCTTCTCTCATTGTTCTCCTTGAATGAATGCCCCTCTATGAAGAAGATCTTGTCATACAAGGACTAGTCAAACTCTACCATAGCATTCATTCTGCACAAAACTTCTACTTTCATGTGGTCCCCAATGATCTTCCAGCAAAATACAGCCTCCCAGTCTGTGGGTCGTTGAACGGCCTCACTGGACAAGTCCTCAATCTACTTTATGTACTTAATTTCCACAGCTACATACATCGCCTAGCTCCCCATCAGTACCTTATATCCTGTATTCCACCCCATCTTTCTCACTTTGTTTCTTGATGAACGTGCAGAGTACCTTGAAAACATTGCTATGTTTCCTTCTTTGGACCCTGCTTCTCCCGCCCCCTTACCACTTGTCCTTCGTATTTCTTCCCCTTCACTAGTTCCCTCCTCTCCCAAGACTCCTCTTCCTGCACCCATCACTCCCAAGGATGATGTCATCCCCTTCGTCCTCAGACCTCCCAGCAATGCTTGTTACCTTGACCCTATTGCTCAGGAGCTCAATAAGTCTTATGTTGTTCATGTTGGCAACATCGAAATCCTCTCTGCCCCTACTCATCTCTTACACAATTCCTATGTCCATCCTCCTGCAACCAACACCACTTGTTGCTTTCGGTGTAACCAGGTTGGTTATTATAGAGATAAGTGCGCACTCTACGAATGCCCCCACTGTTATGTCACTGCTCCTCATCACCCCCAACAACTTTGTCTCACACTACAATGCTCTACTTGTCAACAATGGGGACATGGACCCTCCAGATGCCCTTATGATGTTTGCATGCATTGTGACCAATTTGGACATAACGATACACAATGTCCATATAACTCTCTTGTTCCCAATGTCCTGCCCTCCTCCAGCAACTAGGGTCTTCAAGGAAAGGGGTTGGAAAGTTGTACCAGTGTATTGCTTACCTTGCCACGCCTTTGCTTTGTTAAGAATGCTATGAGCATACTTTGCTCATTGTGGGTCTTGATACAATGTATCTATACACATAGCCCCTTGGCTATGTGCTTCACCCTCATCTTTTGTTTCATCTTGTTGTTCCTTGATCCTGATGGACAGCTTCCTCTGCAGTCCAGTTCTCTTGCACTAGCTTAATATTCCTACTTTTCCATGATGTTCTTTGTTGTTCTCTGCTGTGCATCATTCTTATATAAATACTTAGAGTAGACACTCAATGTACTCATACTTGATCTGCACAATACAAGTGTACATCTTGTGTCATCACCTAGTCCTCTGAGTTCTCCTTGATGACGTTATTGTACCTCTTTGTGAGCATCCTCTGTCAAACGAGTAATGTTCAACCTTGTCCTTGCTTTGTACACTTTGTGTAACAGCTTCCCTTTGCTGCCCTTCACTGCCATTTTCTGCCCTTGACAGTACCAACTCTACTAGCCTGCTTGCCTGTCTCATTCTGTCTGAGTCACTTTCTTTACTGCATGTGGTCAACTCACCTTTAGCTGCTAAACCATTTGTCACTGCAAAGCTGCTTTGCCAGTCCTACCCATAGTGCATTTCATCCATCATTGACATAGGTGGGAAAACTTTCAGAGTTCTATTCCAAAAATGGTAGAGCTCAATGCCAAGCCTTCAACACACCTGCACAGGACAAGAAATTTCAATGCAAGTTGCCTGACTATCATGCCCTTGGTATACCTGCATGTTGATCTCTTTTGTGTGCTGATCTTGCAGTTATCCTCATATTCAACCTCTAGGAGGAGGTCCTGATGGTTTCAAGCAAAAGATCTTTGACCTGATGACTTGCCTCGAGATGAAAATCCAACACATCAGCTACCAGAAGATGCCTGACAAGTTTTTCGTTGGCAATACTACATTGGGGCTAGCCCACAAAGATCAAATGCGGTGGATGTTCAACCAGCTGAAGTTGAAGGGGTTCTACCAGGACAACTGGTGGCAGCTCAACACAGAGCTTGATGAAGTGGAATATAGATGGGTGTCACTCTTCAACACAGTATACCACACACTCAAGCTCTGCAGATCACCCTCAGGACTGACGTATGGTTCAGATTTGAAGCAGACCAGCTTTTCAACCAAGGACCAGGAAACCTGATGTTATTTTGGTTCCCAGTGTTGAGAGCTGAGAAATGAGGAAGCGGACTAGCCACTTGTTGGGTCGACTCAAGGGGCTTCTGGGAGCTAGGACTGATGTCCACAGTAAGTAACCAAGGTATATTGATAGAGAAATACAGAGGTACAGGCCTGATGTCCACAGTGAGTAACCAAGGAGGGAACCACAGTGGACAACAGGCTGTATGTGCGCTTCGAGTAAAGAAGTGTAAACAAATCAGCCACAATGGTCTCTGTTACTGCAGAGAGCGAAGAACAAGTCAGAATGAACCCGGAAAAGTGGGGTATGGGCATATTGAGGATGGGGAATTGAATGGTGACAACTAGGAAGCAAAATGAGAAGTAGTGAGCTGTCAATGAACCAAAAGAGTGCGAAATCACCAAATCTAACACCTGTGGTGTGGTACCATAAGTGAAGTTGCTCCAGAGTCAATGATGATTATAGGTTTGGATGGGGACTTATGATCAGACAACACATAAGCCTGAATGTGATGATATAGGGCATGGCGCTACATGCTCAGTAATTACATTTATCTGATCTGGTGGTTCTGGATTCGGACTTGGTGAGTCCTCTGTGGTGTTTGCCTTTTTCCTTTTATACTTCTGTTTCAACTCTGTTGGCCAGAATTGATAACTTCTGCAGTCCTGCGTGTTGTGGCCCATAGTGTGATAATATTTGCATCACTTGTCTCCCTTTGGTTTTCTCTTTCACTCTGACCTGGCAGTAAATGCTGAGTTGGAAGTTGTTGGAAGTTTTAGCCAAGCCTCTTCTGATAGAATGCAAGTTTCCACTATATCA
The DNA here is from genome assembly GCA_038094475.1 of Phylloporus aff. rhodophaeus. Classification (NCBI taxonomy): domain Eukaryota; kingdom Fungi; phylum Basidiomycota; class Agaricomycetes; order Boletales; family Boletaceae; genus Phylloporus; species Phylloporus aff. rhodophaeus. Next base: position 6,541 of record JBBPUD010000731.1, read on the forward strand.
AAGGTGAGTTTTGCTTCATCAACTGTATTTATGACTGATGAGGTGAATGCTTTCCATTCTGGAGTTTTCGGAAGGGAGTTTAGGAGAATGAATGCAAGGATTTTTCCATCAACTAAAAACTTCATTCTGGTGAGGTGTGACTCCAAAGTGCAAATGGAGGCAATGTGATCAGAGATGTCAGATTTGCCATCCCATTCTGATGCAAATAGTTTCCGGAAGAAGTAAAAGGCTAAAGTGAGATTGGATGTTTGGTGAAGATTCACCAGAGCATCATATAGAGCCTTTGCAGTGGTGTGATGTGTGGTTTTCAGGAGAAGTGCATCAGATATGTGATCTTGAATGATGCCATGTGCCTTCTTATCACGTTCTGTCCATTTCCGGATATTTTCTTCAAACTGATACTTCCAGAAATGGTGGTTCCAGTGGTTCTGGTGGTTGGAGCATTTGTTCCAGAGATGCTGGCACTTGGGGAAACAGAGGGAACAGTGGTTGGGCATGTGTCTGTGCCTAGAACTACCCCAAGGAATTTTTTGTGGCATAGTTTAGCATTTACATGTAGTTTCCATATTTTGAAGTTTAATGGTCCAGATAGTACTGGACAGGTGGTAGTTTCACCTGAGGTGGATTCAGATGGCATTGCAAGGTGAGAGGCCCATAATGTGTCAGGGCAAGGGATGGAGATGTGGTGAGAGGGATAGAGTCGTGATGAATAGGTAGATTCTACTAGTGTGCGCTAGCAGGACTCATAACCTGTTAGATTTTCTAATGCAAGGGCAATTGTGTCCACTAAGATACATTAGCTATGTATAAAGGAAAACAGGAAAAAAGAGGTCCTACCTCAACCAGTTGCCCACGAGAGTAAAACACAACTGAGGAAAGAAAGAAAAATGAGGTAAAGGTATATATATGGGTGGAGATATAGACTCGTAAAGTTCCGAAAATAGGCGAGTGTAAGCGGGATTTATATGGAATAGGTCAGGGAGAAATAGATTGTACAATATAGTTGAGTTTTATAAGCATAGGTCAGTTCTGGAGTTTCCGAAGATGTGGGAATTTCAGAATGACTATTTCCGAAGGTGTGGAAGCAACGGAAGTCTTAATTTTCAGGAGCCTATATTTTAACAAATCCCATGAGTCAATTCAAGATTGTCTACAGACTACAAGCTCACCAGGATATTGTGTCATTAGAGCACTGGAAACGCTCTTCTACATGTCTCATCATCAACCTAGTCACACACATATATAGAAAAATTGCAGTCTGTTCTTTGAGTGTAACATTTCTAGTATTGGCAAGTCCTACTGAGTGTAGGTGAGCAACCAGCTGAAAATAGGCATCTTTGCAAAGCCCAAGCTCTGAAAGTATGCACCTTGGATGTCCACTGGTGAGCTCAAGGACTCATTGGTAGCCAGTGCAGATGTATGATATGGGATGTGTGGTGCTCTTGGTGTAGGTTGGGCTGCGTCAATCCTAGACAATGTCTTGAGAAGTGTGACGAGTAGGATGTGGATAAGCTTCACAAGATAAAGGATCAATTGTCGGCACACATCATAATCTGATAGACAGCTGTGACTAGGGAACATGGCTATCAATAATCACAATCAGTACACTGTCCACCACTGTTTGGTAAGTTGAACCTCCGCCCAGACATGGCTGCAATGCTAAGCTCTTAGATCTTAACAAGCGAACAAAATCTGCTTACAAACCATGTCCCATACAAGCTCTAAAATCAATTTTTGTATCTTTGCACTTTTGAGCAGTTTTCATTTGTACTTATTGATGTGTATTGTGATTTGTGTACATCACTGCTTCTGCTGTTTTCATGTGTAAGTTGCATTAGTGACACTCTGCTAGTTTGCTGTTACACAGTTTCCAGCTTTGCTCACTTTGTCTTGTGCATGATCTATTCTTGTGTGTTGGCACCAATGCTGCTTGATGGATGTACAGTGGAAGGCCAAATTGATGATTCAAGTCTCATTTGTGTTGTTTCTGAAAGTGGCACACATTGTGCTATTGTTGGCACTTTGTACACAGGTTAGTTTTTTTATAACCAATGCCCAATCCCATTTGACAACAATGCAGCACATTGTCCTTTGCGCAGCATATTTCATTGTACTTATGTCGCTGTGCTCATTTTAATGTATACTGATATAGCTTCTTGTTCTTACCAAGTATTGTTTGTATGCCTCTGTATGATTTGTTGAATTGCAACTAAGCAAACATATGACCATTGATACATAGCAGGTTTGCCATGGATGTGGCCCTTGCAGTTTTTTCCTGGACCTGAAAGGGGAAATCTGCAAAACAGCTGAAATGAAAAAAGCAATGGCAAAACTCAAGCACATTATGGAAGCTTGCAGCTCCTTGGTTGGAAGTTTTTGATTGGTGGAGATACCTAGTGGCAAGTTTGTAAGCAGGCAGCACAAATGATCCCAGAGACCCAGACACCTACAAAGTGCAGTGGAAAATTACATAAAGCATTACATCACAACAATTGTAGTGTTTGGATAGAGCTATATGCTCTGTTAGCTTGACTATGAGTCCAGACAAGAGGTGGTCCTGGCTGTCAACACATCTAGGATTGTGGTTAGCTACATCTTGTTGCAGCCTTGCAGGTGGGAGATAATGGGAAGCAATACCCAAACCACTTTGGTTCACTTACTCTGACTAAAGTTGAGAGCTACTACTTGCAGGCTAAACTCAAACTTTATGGACTCTACATGCAAGAGATATACCCGGATGACAACTCACATGTCCTATGCCTTGGCAACTTCAATCACCACCACCCTCTATGGGAAGACAAATGAAATGGCCACCTACTAAAAGCTGTGTACCTTACACATGCAACTCCACTAATTAACTTGATTGCAGACCAATCATGGATCATACCATTGAAAAAAGGAACACCAACCCTAGAAGTGACCAACAGCAAAAACTGGACAAGAGTCGACAACTTTTTTTTTGCACTGAATGCATGGCAGACAATATTATCACATGCTGAACATCCCCAGAGCAATGTGGACCAGCTACCAACCACGTCCCTATTCTGACCACTATTGATACTCATCCACCATCAAAGTAACAAAGAAACAACACTGGATGGACTGGCTTGAAAATATCAATGGTGACAAAATTTGGATAGCAAACAAATACTTATCAACCATGGCAGGTGAATTGGCAAACACAAGAATCCCAACCCTATGATCCCCAACGGATAGTTCTAAAGCCACCACCAATGACAACAAGAGCAAAATACTGGCCATCTTCTTCTTTCCACCACTGCCAGTGTCAAACACTGACACCACTCTGCCAGAATACCTGGACCCCATACAATCCTTACAAATAATAACCACTGAGTCCCTAAACCTCACTCTATCCAAACTAAGTCCATACAAAGCTCCAGGTCCTGACAGCATCTGCAACATTGTATTTACAGAATGTTCAAAAATGCTAAACCCCCACCTCCTACGCATCTTCCAGGCCACCATCGACCTACAAATATCACAGCCCCAAAAGCATACCGCCCCATTGTGCTACTTAATACAACCTACAAAATATTCACCTCAATTGTCACAGCAAAGCTAACGCACCTCATAGAAGCTCACCAACTTATACCAGCCACCCACTTCAGAGGCAGACCAGGCCAATTTACAACAGACTCATTGTACCTACTTGAAGCCACCATCAAACAAGCATGGTGAAGCCACAAGGTGGTATCCATCCTATTCCTCAACATAGAGGGCACCTTCCCCAATATGGTCACCAACCAACTCATACACAACATGAAAAAACACTGTATCCCAAAACAAATAATGGACCTCATGCAATAGACACTCTCGAACTGACAAACGAAGCTGAAGTTCAATGGCTACATCTCAGAAGACAAAATAGGGAAAACAGCAAAGAAAGGGCCTAAGTCTTTGTAGACAACACGATACTACTAGCAATAGGGAAAACCTTTGATGAAACCCATGCCATACTCAAAGACATGATGGAGAGACCAGGAGAAGCATTTGACTAGGTAATACAACACAACTCCAAGTTTGAACTGGCCAAATTTGCACTAATTGACTTCAGCAACAAGAAGAATGCACCAAGACTAGGGTTTTGCATGGGTATGGGTAACCCATGTGGGTTATGGGTATGGGTATGGATGGGTATGGGTACGGGTATGGCTGCTACATACCCATACTTAACCTGTACCCACATAGCAGGTTGGCATAGCAAATACGGACAGCATCATCCGTGAGTCAAAACGCACAGCATAGAAATTTTTGG
>JBBPUD010000732.1:0-10814 GCA_038094475.1 Phylloporus aff. rhodophaeus
ACAAGGTTTCTGCACAGCAAACGGATTGAAGTCGGGGATAATCACGGAATCTTCCAGTATATACATTGTCGTCTTTTTGCAGGAAGAGATGCTACCAAAAACTGAAAACCGTTGGAGTTACTGAGGGTGTATCATGGCGTGTCCGAACAGTGCTGGCAGATGAGAGGCTGGCGGTGGTAGGGGTCTCAGTGTGGTGACCGGAGTCTGGCGGTTAGCGTAGGTAAGTCGTCGGTCGTCGTAGGCAGTCCTTGTCCTGTCCGCCATCTAGGCTGCCCTGCTTCAAGGCCTTCCAGGGAGGTCATCCTCGGTCCTAGCCCCTTCCAATAGGTTCAATAACATGACCAACCACAGTCGATCTTTGAAATCATCTGCTTGAGTGCATAACATCGCAATCATCCACATTCATTATTGACGAAAACCATCACCGTACTATCACTTGGTCAGCTCCCAAGGTTCGCCTACACCCCTCTCCACAGATTCAACACATTCCCAGACCTCACCATTCACTTGCCTCTCTGCGCGGGTGATGAACCTGTCCTTGAGATCACCAAAACGCAGGTCCGTTTCTCCTTGATAGCCCTTTGCTGCCTTCAAATCCCCCGCATCATTGATATAAAGGATATACCCCTTGGGGGCCATGATCGATACCTCGTCCTTTCCAATCATCACAAAGTCCTCCGGTACCTGGATGTCGTTCCGAACACGTATGCAAAATCGAGTGCGATTTTCATTCGATACGTGGATGGCGTCACAGTTTGCGTCTCCGCAGATGATACATGTTCCACTGGTTCGTAGGTACCAGTAGCTCAAAGGGTCAGTGCCCGAGCGTATAAAGCACCTATTAGGAAATTATTCCAAACAACGCATATGGGATCACTCGGGTCACTCACCATCGGCCACTGATGTGGTCTGTACACCCATCTGGTGGTATGATCATGGTCGTATTGCGTTCATGCCCATCGCTAAATAATGTAAACAACATTTTTTCGAAAACTTGGGCCGTGTCAGATGACTGGGTGTTGTGGCGGTAATGATAGTAGATATCTTTTGGATAGTTATGAACATAAAGCTGAGGGGAAAGTCGTTTGATGTGGCCAGCGTAGGGGCTAGGGGGAGTGGATATGTTCCGCCACCACTCATCCGCTGCCTCGCGGTTGCAAAAGATAACGAGTCGTTGGTCAAACCCATTACTATAGACCTATATTACCAGAGTTCAGATTAGTGGCGAATCCGACTGCAAGTGAAGGGTTACTGACATGCTTGATCCAGACATAAAACAGTCCCATGGCGAGCGGGTCTGACGAATACATTATGGATATGATCCAATAAGTACTCGGTCCTTGAGAACGATGCCTTCTGGAATGTCACAAGCGCCTCTCCGTGTAAGTATCAAAAGGGTCAACGGAATTCCGTCGTTTGATGCCAAGAAACAGCTGGCGGTGAGGGGGCAGTAATGATATGCAGACCGGAGGGTGTCCCCTTCACTTACATATCATTCAAATCTGCATATCCATTTTTCCCCGCAGAAAGGTAGTTGACAAGAAGATCTTTGAGCCACAACCATCTGAACCTGTATGTATATGTAAATTCCTTGAGTCAGTGATGGCATGCAGGATCGCCGCATGTTGGTCTGCGCATCCTAAAGATTTAATGAAATCTATCATGGGATGGGATTTACACTGCGTGGTAGAGGTATTGAAGTCAATGACCCACCTCGTTTAGTGAGTAAGAGATGGACGGAGTTAGTGGGACTCATCCTTTTCACTCAACGCCACAGATCGCGGCTCAGTCAGATGTTCCGAAGCGGGTGTGCGCGATCATATCGAGTAAGATCTCGCACTCCATTGTCCTTGGGATAGCCGCCAAGGACATGCACTTGCAACCACCGCATGAGAAGAAACTGAAAGTGCGAATGCGCAGCAAGATGCACGAATAGTAGGATGAGAAAGATTGGCGGCACAAGGGTTTGGGTCTGTGCGCCACAACACTCCCCATCAGTGTTGATACACACCACGGTCCCTCGCATATGATGAAGTGGATCGTGCCCATGAATTTGAAAGTAGAGGAGGCGGTTTTCCAGCAATCACCGGCGATGAACTACTAGGGTTCGTTGATCAATGCAATGAACGGAATTCTCCTTCTCACCTGACAGGGAAGGTTTCAAGGGTTCTGACTATTGTCCACGGACATCCTGTCAAAATGATGCTATTAAAAAGGTTCTAGCGAGTGACGTAGCACCAGAGCGATAGCAGAACACATGCTTGACTTTGGGCAAATCAGTCTCAGAACCTAGGCGTTGCTTTGCATACTGTAATGGGTCCGTGGTGGCCTCTGGAACCACGGATGGTGTGAGCGGAGCTCTACGAATTAGAGAAGAACGGGTGACAGCCTGTTTCGTGTCGCACAAGCTGTGGGGTTCTACGATACGGCAGGGCGTGTTTAAGGCGAAAATTGGCGTATTATAGATGGCAGCGGTTGTGCTCACGGACTCAAGCTACCTATACCTCGTCTTACCTCGGTTCATCCTCACCATGGGCGATCCGTATGGTTGTGAAGATCGCTGACATGGAATGGACACTGGATTCGGCAGTGTGTATTCGCGAGGGGTTCGAGCTGTGGAAGCGGTAAGGACTTCCCATTTGTTCAAGTCTCACCTGCATCATTGAGAACAACTACCACCTAGTGCCCTTGACGGTGATGCCGACCTGCTATCCGAGTCTCGGACTCTCGTGTCAGCTGCTCGAGAAGAATAAACAATTGTGCCTTTGCACTGCGTCAAGAGTCAACCCCTGGATCAATGTCTTGTAATCACACTGAAGCCAGTAAACATACTGCATCTTGGAGAGCTAGCAGCGGATTCAGTTCGCCATAAGCTCGTACGGCAGCAAGCCTTTCCCGGTGGGAATGTCTTCGCGCATTGTCTTCCTGCTTTTCTAGAATGTGACCGCTTTTGGAGGCACATTGCACAGGGTAAGGGACGCCTTGGTCTATCTATAGTGCAAGACTGCATGCTATTGGGCACGGCGAGACGGCTAGCTACAGCCACTTGCTACCCGTAAATATCTACTGGCTTATTCGCTTCATTCCCATTCTACCCTCCTCTCGCTGCAATGTCGAAGCAGGTCGTGAACAACATCTCCAACGCTGTACCGCCCCTCCCTACCACCTGTTCGTCTTCTACTACTCCTGTTGTCTCCTGTCCGATTCATTCCTACTCCAGCCCAGGTGGTCATCCTAAACAAGACCGTGTATGTGTCTGGAAGCATTGGATATGATCATGAATACAACATTGTCTGTGGTATACAAGGCCAGACCGTACGTTTGATTATCTCCGCAGTTCATGCGATCAATCTGATGCCAACATTTCCAGAAAGCCGCCCTCGATAATTTAAAAGTACTTCTCGAGGGAGTTGGATCTGGTCTCGAGCACGTTGTCAAAGTCAATGTTTACTTGACGCACCTTGGCCGCGATTTCCAGGTGTTCGATGATGTCTACATCCAGGTACATAAATTGGTATACTACGTTTGACAATGATGGTTGACACGCGTCCTAGTATTTCCCGGATCCCGAGAAACTACCTGTCAGGACAACGGTCGGTGTTGCGGCCCTGCCGCTGGGTGCGTTTGTTGAAGTGGATGCCATAGCGGAACTTCCGATTGGCGTTTGATGACCTGTATTAATACTATTTTGTCTTCTGTAACAGGGGACACAGGATAATGGTCAGCCACCGTTACGTGCTGTTATTCCAAGCAGAAATACCTAAATGACTTGTTCGCTCCCGTCTTTTCTTTCCAAACCATCATGCCAAAGCAACTGTTGAACAACGTTCCCGGCGCCATCGCGCCTTTCCCTACCTTTTGTCTGTCGACCTCATCCCCAATCATTGTCCATCTGATCCATTTCTTCCATAGCCCAGGTAGCTATCCTGAACAAGACCGTATACGTGTCTGGAAGTGTTGGATGCGATGACGAACATAACATCGTTGGTGGTATACAAGTTCAGACGGTGTGTTTGTTTCAAATCTAGCAATCAGCACCGTGTCACACGATCTGCAGAGGGCGGCCCTTGACAATTTTAAGAAACTCCTTGAGGGGGCTGGCTCTAGTCTTGAGCACGTCGTCAAAGTGAATGTCTACCTGACATATTTTGCGCGTGATTTCGACGTGTTCAACGAGATCTACCTCGAGGTAGTGTTGGTGTCCCGTCTTGGATAATAACTGCTGACATGCGTTCTAGTATTTCCCCGATCCGACCAATCGGCCAGCGAGGACAACCATCGGCGTCGCAGCCCTTCCGTTGGGTGCGTTTATCGAGGTGGACGGTGTAGCAGAACTCCCGAGCGATTGAATTGACGGTCTTGTAGGCTACATTGGCTTGTCTATGGTAGGCGAATACAAGCGAGAAAGATAAGATACGATTATCAGCGCATGTCTAGAGTGATAAATAAGAAAAGGAAAAAAAAAAAAAGTGTCCAGACTAGCGCATCGACGACGTTGCGTTTCGCCATGCGGGTTGCTTTGCTCGCAGGCCCTGGAGGAGCTCGCCGAGCAGCCGCCGTATCTCTGGCAGATAGCGATCCAGCGCGTCGAGCGAGGGTGCCTCCCCGAGACACTCTTCGAGGGCAAATCGCAGCTGCGTCGGGATGGTGTGTAGATCGCTGTCGGGGCTGTCAGCGCGCCAGACAGGCCTCGGTCTGGATGGGCGTACCTCGTAGGGATGTTGTACCCCTCAAAGGCGCGCACGACGGCGTTGAACTCGACGCCAAATTGGACGTAGCAGTCGCTGACGTCCTCTGCAGACGCCTGGCCATCCCCCCAGCGATGGAGGGCTGCCTCGAGTGCCTTCATGTCACGGATGAGGTTGTGTACGATGGTGGGCACGTCCGACTGACCGCGACGGGTGTGGGCCATGTTGCAAGAACTGAGGCGAGCTGGTCATGGGCGGGTTTTAAGTAAGTACGGACGAGCTGTACGAGACTGAGATCGCAACCATCCAAAGAGGACAGCCCGAGTGGCTCTGTCGCATCGCTCGTCATGTAGATCACTACGACATCGGTAGATACAGTTTCATCAGGATACAGGCTCAAACTGGGTGAACGGCCCCTCCTCGTTCTGCTGGCGAAACCGTTCCACGGCGGAGGTGAACACCGACACCTTGCTGCCTTTGCGGCGCGGATCTGATACAAACAGCCCGCTCATCGCATTACTGACATCGCTCTTGAACGTCGGCTGCATCAAAACTAAGCAAGCATGTAAATGTGTGACCTCGGATGACGCACATTGGTCTTGTACGCGGACAGAAGTGGCTGCACAGCCCGGTAGGCCCACCCAAACTCGTCCATCATCTTCTCCTGCTCGGTCGTCGTGCTCGTCAAGAACCGTGCCACCCGCAGCTGCACGTCTCGCTCTGTAATCTGGTTGTATTGTTGCGGTGTCTGCGGGAACCACATGTCGCGCTTCTGACGTGACGCCGCGTCCTGCGACTTGAGGTTGTTTCGTCGTCCGATGTAGTACACGAGCATCTTGAGGTGGATGTATCGTAGCGTCGACAGCGCGTCATCCGCATCGCGTTTGAAGCGATCCATCTTTAGCGTCTCGTTCTCCAGGCTCTAGGAAGCGAGCATCAGCGTATCATCGCGAAAAAAAAGGCGGAGTGGTGGCACCTCGAGTGCTTTCTTAAACTCGACCTGGTCGGGGTACGACTCATCAATCTCCTCGTACGCCGAGAGTGCATGGCAAATTCGGTGGTCGTTGAGCTCCTGGCGGTACTCTGAGAGTTGGAACCTGAACAGGTTCTCGATATCCTTTACATGCTGTTCCTTGAGTTGCCTGATTTTCTTGTCGAGACTGTCGACCGTCTCGACGAGGGGTGTCTTGGACTCGCCGAGCTTGCGGAGTGTCTCGCGTCTGGATGAGATTCAGTTGGTGAGCAGCGGTGGTGCAATGGTGCGTACGATGGAACGTAGGTGCCCTTGGTGGCGAGGATGTACTGCGCGAAACGGGCGTTTCTGAGGGTGATGTAGTCTGGGTGGTCCTTGTCGGCGACGGTGCTGTCGACCTCACGAAAGCCGTTCTTGCCAGTGTGGGCTGGGTTTGGTTTGCGGAGACGAGCGGTGGTCATGATGGTTCATGTCCAAGCTCTGATTCGCTCGTCATGACTGCCAGTTTCCCCTCGACGTCCATTGGGAGGGCCCAAGGCGCCAACTTCGCCCCGACGTCCTCGCTCGCCGTCCACCCGCTACTCAACCCAACTCTGGACAGCGCCAAGTATGTCCCATACACACCCAGACAGCGACCAGCGACGTCGTCCCAGAGCAGTGGCAGGCCACAGCTCGCAAACCTCAGGGTAGCTGCACAGACTATCGGCCTCGACGCCAACTCGGTTGGGTGGGCCATCCTCGACAAGATCGCGTACGAAGGCGACACCTCTGACGACTGGTCCGAGATATGGCACGCCCTCACCAAAGCAAGGGTGCGTCTCCTCGTCCCCGCTGGCTGCGCCCCTCACCGCTTCTAGGCGACGCTCCTCCTCCCCGCAGAGCCGAGCTCAGCCCACGATGTGATCACACCAGAACTCGTCCAGGACCATCTCGTCTTGTGCGATCTAGCAGCCAGAGAGAACACCGCCGTGGTCACCCTCTCCGGTCTACGTGGCCAGCTCGTTGGGTTTGTCATCGTCTCATCACGAACAGCCCAGATCGCTGATCCCCTTTTGTCCAGTGACACCCTCACCTTTCGTTCCAGCTTACACCGCTCGACAAAGCCATACCAGAGCCTCCTTGTGCCCTCCGTTTCACGTACTGCTGCCCTCGATGTCTTACCTCCTCTTCCGTTGTACCCCGTCGAGTCGTCTTATCCGTCGTTTACCGTCTCAGCGCTCAGCACAACGCTACCCCTCCCCTCCAGAGCGACCAAACCGCCGCTTCCCCCACGGCCAGGGGCACGCGGTGCACAAGCACCGTCTGCCCGGCTCTCCATGCCCTTGATGTCTCTCTTTGGCCAGAGACCCTCTACACCCCCACCGCCCCCTCCCACGACGGCGACGAACACGGCGATACCCGCAGAGGCTGACACCACTATCGACATCTCCGCCTTGGTCATCGACACTGTCTGTTCCAGATCAGACATTGCAACTGGGATCACAAACGCGCTCAAGGGTGAGATTGCCATCGCCCTTAATGACCAGCCCCCGTGGCTCGTCGAACGCGTCCACACGTTCTCTCTCCCTTATTTCCCGTTTGTCAAGGTCCCAGCTGGCAAGAAAAAGTTGCAGGACATTGGTGGGAACCCGAATCGAGTCGTGTATGCACTGAACGGGGCACTCGATAAACCAGACGAACTGGCAGACAAGTTTCAAACGTTTTACAAGGCTGTGGAAGCAGAATTGAGGGACGGGGATCATGACCGCGTGCACGAGGACGGATTGGATGCGGGTGGTGTACCCGATGCGGAATCGGCCGGGGAGAACCAAGCGGATGAGGCGCAGATACGCGACGTTCTTGAAACGATCGAGTCGACGTTGTGTACGCTTCTCTACGACAGGCAAGTGTAGGCGTCCGCAGCGCTGTTCGGCTTACCATAGTATGCACACAGGCTATTCCTCCCCTCGAGCTCAGATGATGCATCTCACAACGAAGCGCTGTCGAGTCGAATTGCTGCGCTGAACATGCTGGACCTAGGTCTAGAACATCTCGATGTTGATGTTGGCGATGCAGATCATACAGAGGTGGATGCGGTCGTCCACAAATGTGGGCAAGGCAAGTTGGATTGATTTGATCACATCGCTTTTAATCACATGTTTTGTTAGCCTTGGCACAATTAGACTCCGTTGCTCGGTCTCCCCGCGAAAAGGCGGCCGTGTTGGTCTCTGCACACAAACTCGTCGTTGGTTGGTGTCGCTTGAATCATGTACAGAACGAATGCTGATAGGACATAGAGGGTCTCTCGACAGTCCCACCCGTTCGTCTGAAAAGTCGGGATAATGCTGACAGGGATCTTACACGCAGTTCTTCTGACCCTATTGATTCTACTGACCATGACATATCGACAGGGCCTGTCACTTCCATCCGTATTCCTCCATCGGAAGAAAAACTAAGTCCACTCTTACCTACCGCGCACTTGTCCACTTCACTGGATGGTCCGCCTGCCACCGAACCCCCCTCTGTCGAAACTAGTCCACCCTCGGCGTCATCACCGGTCTCCGGCGACGTCCTCCTCCCAATCCTCATCTTTTCCGTCGTCAAAGCAAACCCACTCAGACTCGTATCACATCTCTTATTCACGCAACGTTTCCGCAACCAATCCTTTGGCGGCGAAGAAAGCTACTGTCTCATCAACCTCATGGCTGTCGCCGAATTCCTTGAAAACGTCGACCTCGGTGCACTCGGACTTGGAGAGAGCGAAAAAAAAGTCCGGAGGTACGCCCCCGTTTCCCAAGCTCATCCTCTCTTGTTTCTCACCCCGACCAGTACCGCGGACTTGACCCCCATTCCGATCACGCCATTGGCAGGCGAGGAGCATCCAAGCGTGCGCGGACGCGTTGAGCAAGGCGTCGACGCCATCGCAGCGGCGAACAAGGTCATCTCGGGCGTCGTTGACACGTCGTTTGGTGTCCTCCGCGCGTTTTTGCCAGGTCCGACTGTCCAAGCGTCAGGCGCTGCACCGCGGGTGGGTCCTGTGGCTACAGGAGACGCTGCGCCGTGGGCGCGGCCTAGTCTCGGGCTCCTCCGCCGTGAGACGGGGTTCTCTATCGCGGGCTTGGTGGCCGGGACTGGCAAGGCAAAGGGCCAGTCTGAGGAGGAGGTGCAGAGGGAGCTCGTCGAGGTGGGGTCGCGGCCACCGTCGTTGAGGTCACACCCCGACGACGAGGGCAAGGCGGAAGGGTCATCTAAAGAGGGGAGCGCGTCGGAGGGAGATGAGAGTGAGGAGGAAGGAAAGAATGATGCGGCTGAAGGCGAAGGGGAGGCGGAAGAGGGTGACGCCCACGATACGAGGAGCATCAAGAGCTTTGAGAACATGCTGAGTGGTGGCCGGAAAAAGCACAGGACGAATGCGGTGGCGTCACCCGCGACCACGCGGAAACGGCTGTCAGACTTGACGGATCGACTGACGCATGGGATGGCGGGGGTGTCGAGGCGGGTGCACGGCGTACTAGACAGGACGACGGGGTCGACGTGGCGATTGCCACCTCCAAATCCCAGGTTTGTGGAGTGCACCGAACAGGATATTCGGGTGTCCGAGGTGGGTGAGCTTTTGCGTGAGTACCAGCGGTTGGTCGAAGCTGTGCGGAACGCGGGCGGATTCCACGAGTAAGACCGGAGTCGAGCAGTTTGTTGTGATGTTTTATAGCAACTGAGCCTGGTGAAATATTTACTATCATCCGCAGGCAGATGGGCATCTGTTGAAATCAAGTACGAGCAACTGGTCTACAGGTACCATCGATGTGTTTCATGGCAAGACACAGTGTAGTACCATCGACACTTGAGTCTGGCAATGCAAAACCCTTCAAAGATAGCATTTCCATAGGTAAACATGATTGACTTGCATGGGCAGGTAGAGTGATCCATCGTGGTGTGCAACATTTCAAGCAAGCCATTTCCTCATATACTCAAGACCTGCTCTCTGAACAGCATAGACCGTCTCATCCACCTCGCCGTTTATCATTTCCATATCCGAGTGGTGAAATCCATCACTGACGTAAATGGGCTGGGTGGTTGTATTCGCCTTTTGAAGACCGTCCGCAGAGACGGTCGCACCCCGCCAAGGGTCACCTAAAGTATCGGCGTCATGTGAACGAATGAAAAAAAAAGGAATGAAAAAAAAGTTTGACACGTACGGAGGCCGTTGGCAAAGAAGAGTCTGTCCACATCTATGTCCCAGCCCTTGTACATCTTGTTCACTTTCGCGACAGACGGAGACGGAGGCGAAGAGAATTTGTCTGGGAACATGTTGACGCACATCCGCTGACGACCACGGTAACACCATGCTTCCTACGCAAGGAAGTAATGGAACACACCTCTTGGTACAGGGGTTGCACAATACGACTTGCAATCGCAGGCTGACCTAGAGGAGGTCCGCTTGCATACCACCCAACTTCATTGCAGACAATCCACATCCACGATCGGGATTGGTTATCAACAGTGATGTTTGTCCAAAGAGGTTCACTGGTGTTGTATGTCCCAAGGCATGTCCTACACGCAGGTGCATCCCTCCATCAGCACTCGAACACCAACTGGATAACAAGGAACTTACTCTGCATCCTGGTTGCCGCACACTAGACGGATTTCGTCAGAGGTCACCATTCCCAGAGGATCATTTTCCGAGGACTTACTGTGAGCATAATAGGTTTCGTTCCAAAACGATCCCCATGATTTGATGGCATGCTCAAGACCCCACCCACTGGGAGGTGCATTTACACCATCCTTTACCTCCAGTGCATCGCAAAATTGATAGAATATCGCGCCGGGACCGGCGTTGGGAGACAAGTCTTGCCAATCACCCAAGTTAGCTTGCACTGCAGATACATTTCGTTCGTGTGAACGACTCGACTCGAGAATCTGGATAAAGGGCTTACGAGCATAAGCAAAGTCGTCGATATGCCAGAGTCCGCCAAGTCCGAAGGCGTCCTTCAGGCTCTGCATGGCAGCCGTGTTGTTCTCAGCGTGAATCTGATCGAGGTATGCAATAACGGCTTCAACATCAGAAGAGCAGTTCTGTGGCATGTATTCACGAATAGGTGTGAAGTAAGCATAGTAATCGCTATGTAAACGGAAGGGGAATCAGAACTAGATGCACGAAATGTATGAAACAAACA
>JBBPUD010000733.1:0-10778 GCA_038094475.1 Phylloporus aff. rhodophaeus
GTGCGGAGAATGGTTAGAAGTCATGGGCTGGAAAGTCGAAACAGAGTGAGAGGACAAAAGAATAATAGACGCTAGATATAAGTACCAGCGTGACTGGGCTAACCGAGCAATCTGACCTAATTCGGGCACTCTAGCGGTGGAAGCTTGTAGTTGATGAACTGGATGCATGGTGAGGTTTTGTGCAACGGTACGGCTTTCGCTCTGCTGACTTGCTATCAAGAGGAGATAACCAAGTTGATGCCTGTTCGGTAGTTGCTCTCAACATGTCTAACTTCGAAGTATAAAACCTGGGGATGAGATACATGGTGAGCAGCGCAGTAAATTGGAGACACTGAAGAGACACCACCTTTACATAAACCTTTCATTTGATTCCGCAGCATCCAGTGATACGATCATTTCCACTCGACTATACGTGTCCTTAGTGACGTGGCATCCGCAGGTAGCTAACGGAAACAAGAGCACCGTGACAATTCGAGCTACTCACCCTGCATCCAATGGCGCTTGTCATCTTTATTGACCGTCCCCGCGGAGGCCCAATGAGGGTACAATCGACGGATTCAAGCTAATGGCTGGAGGCAGAGCATAAGCGCAGTTAAGCTTGTCAAGCAACCCTGCAGAAAGAATTCAACGCCTCCTTTCTGTCATAGCTATAATTGAACATGTGCGAGGCTGTTGGGACGTTGCTGACACGTACAACTACTTTCAAGAAGATGACATCGGCCATGTTGGGCGTGCAACTTGGTTTGCCGAGAGTCGGGTGCAGGGATGGAAGCATTCAGTGGTTAGGCATGTCAGTGCTGAGTGAAAGTAGCTAGCCGAGACTCCTCCGCGTAGTTGAAAACTTTGACCATGCCCACGAGCAACTTTGCTCTCTGAATCCACACTGGCACTGCCAGAAACCCAGCAACACTAGCTTGGACTGGAGCCGTTCTCTTGGTGATCTTATTTGCTCCTCGTCATGCCCTTTGACGATTAGTTTGTCGATCGGCGATTTTTTCAGGTCGGTAGGTGTCTACGCGGACCCCTAGTGTTGGACAATACATGTAAGTCAGTTGGAGGGATCATAGTGCTTATGATTGACCGGATCTTATTGACTGCGAACTCGCCCCGCTGCATGGATGCCAGACATATGGAAGTTGCACAAGTATCACTTCATTTCTGGCGCGTTGCAAATGTCTTTGTCGTTCATCTGTTAGCAGTTATCTGGCCTGCACTGTTGATTGGGGCCACGCGGGCTGATTCGTAGATCATTGGTGTATCCCAGACACCCTGTAGTGCCAATTCGACAGAAACGATCCTAGCATTATAATACATGATGCTCGAAGCAATGTAATTCTCAAAGCTCAATAGTTCTCGACGAGGCGTGCCACATATTGAGCTTCTGTTTCCCTATCTTGACGGTCAATGACTTTCTCGATCATCTAAGTTATCAGCACAGATCAATATCCCGAAAATACAATACAGACACCAAGTCTTACCGCGTTGACACTCAAAAAGTTCTCTACGATCTCGACGCCAAGCACATCCTTGAGAGCATCGTCTGCAGACAATCGCTGTCTTGCCTCTCCGATATTGAGAGGGAAACGTTTTGTGATTCCCAGTCCCTCCCTCTCTCCAGCGGTCAATTCAGCAGCACCCACCTCACAATGCTTGACCGTCAATGCAAGATTGTCCCGAACACCCAGTATACCACACGCCAAAACCCCCGCTACAGCCAGGTATGGGCTGGATGTTCCATCAACGGACTTGATCTCAAAGTTGCGCGAAGGTGAAAACACTTTGGTAAGTCGGACGGGTGACTCGCGGTTGTCAACTCCCCAGCTAACCCACGTGCCCCCGGACCATATCCCGTCGACCATTCGTGCGTAGGAAGCAGGGAGAGGGAGCGTGAGTGCGATCACGGATGGTAGGTGGTTCATCAGACCAGAAAGGAAGGCAGACTCAACGGGGGTCAAGAGCTCCGGGTAGGGCGATGTACCTGCCCTTTCCCCACGTACGGAGACATGCATGTGAGCGCCGCTTCCACCTGCCGCACCAATGACTAGATCAGAATACTGACGAGAAACCACGTATATCACTCACAGCTATCAAGTGCCAGCCGTGGAGCGAATGTGGCCTTCAGACCATGTTTGCCTGCGATATTGTAGATGGTCTCGCGGATGTGGACTAATGCATCTGCAGCATCAAGCGGGGACAAAGGTCCAGTGACCACTTCATACTGAAGGAGAAATGGTTCGCGTAAACCCGGAAGAATACGATGATAAACGAACCTGTCCTGGTGCGACTTCTGCATGGTACATCTGAAGCTCGATGCCATCACTCTGGATCGCATCTGCGATTTCCTCGAGCACTTGAGCTTCGATGGTCCCAGTCGTAATCGCAAAGGAGGTGCTCCACTGATAGTCATTCACGGGAACGAGTGGGTTGACTGACTTGAGAAGTGTGAACTCGCTTTCGAACCCAACAAGAAACTCGATCCCGAGTTCCTCCGCAGCGTATCTTTGAGTAACGTCAGCGATACTCGACACGTGTTTTCAAGGTGCCAAACCTCAGAAGGCGTGATAACACCGTGCGGGGACAAGTTGGAACCTCGTAGGATGGTCCATTGGGGCGTGGAACGGATACCTGTTCTTGAAAGAAACCGAAGACAACAGCATGCCCAGGGGCATAGCTACAGAGGCGGAGAGAAGAGAGATCGAAAACATAAATGTGTTCTCCAGCAGCACTGAATCCAGGTGCAAGCTTAGACACGATCCCGAGAACTGCTTTGGGTACGCTGACGCTAGGTCGATCGGAGTCGAGAAGTTTGAGGAAGTAGGTCACTGGCACAACCCGACAGCGAATTTTATTGAGGTGGTCTACCCACTGGATTCGAACATATCGGATGCCACGTGTGTGAAATATGGCGGCAAAGTTGTGCGGAGAATGGCTAGAAGTCATGGGCTGGAAAGTCGAAATAGAGTGAGAGGACAAAAGAATAATAGACGCTAGATATAAGTACCAGCGTGACTGGCTAATTCGGCTCTAGCGGCGCAAGCTTGTAGTTGATGAATTACGAGCAAGATCCCCGAGGTTTTGTATATCGGTACGGCATTCACCCTACTGACTCGCTATCAATAGGAAACATCCAAGCTGACGCCTGTTTAGCAGTTGCCCTTGACCTAACTGGGGATGTGATACACGGTGAGCAGTGGTGAGCAAGGTAGACGCTGAAGAGACACCACGTTTGCATAAAAAACCCTTCGTTTGATTCTGCAGTATCCAATGATACGATCATTTCCGCCAAACCCCGCCGTGTGCCCTTGATGCGGCTGCCCAGTGTTCTGCCGGTCAGTGAACAGATCTAGAAGTCACGGTCATTGACCGTGAAACGTGGGAAAGTCAGTGAACTTCACTGACCTTCGTTTGAACGTGACTTTGAGCGGTTACCGGGTCCTTATCCACTGTGCTCGTTAGCAATCACATATTCACATTAAATGCCTCACCTATGCCTCGTTGAAACACAATACTATGGCAAGTACATCAGCAAATGGGACCAACGCTTACCCACACTTACGCTACTTACGCAAACTCATCCAAGTGGACAAGTGCGGCAAGTGATAGAAGTCCGCGCAAGTGCGTAAGCATAATCTAAGCTGAGGTCCACCAAAAAGTCGGGCTAGCCTCAAAGGTGCACTTTCTGCTCCCAAATATAGTTAGGCCAGGACTTATTCTCGTTTTGGTTATAGCCACTGTGTTTCCACCAATCAGAGTGCTCGAATGCATGGGCCAAGAGCTGGAAAATGGTAACGTTACTTGTCTGCCTTTCTGATGCTGGGGCCATCCCAGGCTCCTTCCCGCCACTGTTGCGAGAAAGAGGGGTTTGCCACTTATGGTGGCATATTCGAGCCCCGCTCGAACTTTATTCCCCTCTTTCTCTCCACAGCGGCTGGCAGAAAACACCAATAAACATTGCGCAGCCACGTCTTGTGACCCGCGGAATCTGAAAAAAAGAATAGGAAATGCAGAAATATTTTGTGTACCATAATGTAGGGTTTAATAAATCTACTTTCTGTCCCGTCGCCAAGATGGATCGCTATCAAGTGGTTCTTGACATCTTTACTGGCGACATTGCTCTGCCTCAGTTTCTGCAGACGATCTTATGTAAGCTCTCCACAATATCTCAGCCATCCAAGCACTCACGCAATGATTCAAGAAGCTCCCTCAATTCTATCGGTGCTGCTCAAGGTCTCCCACATGACGGTCTCAGATTGGGCACATGACATTGTCCACACAGAATGTGTGAGAGAACTCCAAGATTTTGGGCACGGAGAGCATGATTGGCAATTTAATGCCCTGCATGCGAGTGCAGAACAGATCGAGAGCTTCCAGATTCAACAGATCGCACAGGAGATGGAGCTTAGCATACCGAGACTATGGGTTCTATTGGATGGTCTTCTCGAAAACACTCAAAAGACAACGTCGCTGAATAGGACGGTGATACCAGGCAATGCTAGAGGTCGGGATGACGAAGATGCTGAATCGGAATTCTGGGTTCACGTTGATGATGTTGAGGGCATTATTGAGGGTTTTGTGGGCACACGTGTCAAAGTGTAACTCTGGACTCCGGACTCCAACTCCAAAGCAAGTCCGGAACTTTTTCATACTTCCAGCTCACTATTTCCTTTCGGACTTACTGGATCCCCTTTCGGCCTAGTAATACCTCGTGCATGCAGCGTTGTGGCGTCCCTACCCGCTCCGAACTCGTGTTACTGCGCTCATTGTACTTTCCTAATACGGTACGCCTACTTTCGCCTATTCCACTCTGGAGTACTCCGGAGTTACGCGCGCACGTGCCTTCGACCTATTTAACCCTTTGGATTTCCCTTCTCTCACCTCAGTTGTGTTCTCACCCTTGGTGACACAGTCTGAGGTGAGATCTTCTTTTCTTAGTCTAGACACTGTACTTACTTGTCTTAGTTGGGCAATTGCTGCCCCTATTTAGGTAAATATAGTTGTGTTCTCACCCTTGGTGACACAGTCTGAGTTGGGCAATTGCTGCCCCTATTTAGACTTTGACAACACGTGTATCTAGAGCAGCACATCTCGCATCCCAGAAAAAATCTATTGTCAAACTGGTGTGTTGTTCAAAGTGATCTGGAAAATCCAACTGAATGGCCAACGGCCTAGCGGAAAGTCATCATCATATCACTGATGAAAAAGACAATAAACCAACGATCAAATTGGCTGGCAGGCATGCTCGGAATCTTTCTCCACTCAATGCATGCGCCCGAGAAAGTTATAGAGACCATTTCCCGCATGGGTCTCTCTATTTCAGTTGATTCAATCCACGATGCGATCCGGTCACTGTCCACACAATCTGCACATGCACTACAAAAGCTTGGACGCAGTCTACTTGCTGCATATGCCTATGACAACTTCGATGTGACTCTAAAAGCTTACATCCCAACGGCTGAAAAGTCGGCTGACAATCTCAAACACTTGACATCAGGCCTGCTATTCCCACTACAACACGGTGTGACCCACAATGATCTCAAGTGTTCGTATGAGCTATGGCGCAGATCCAGACTCAATCCACATGCAGCGCTTGCTCAAAGTCAATCGAGATCATGGCAAGACCTTCCATCATTGCATGTAAACAACACTCCCGGCATGCTATCCCATCGTGAACGCTGGATTGCATGGAAATTCCTTCACGATCTTTGTCACTATGGACCACCGTATTTCGCTCAGTTCCGCTCGCAAATTCAGGGACCGGATGTCCTCGAACAGATCCCTGCAATGAAAACTCCGATTGTGGCTGCGTCTGCAATGGATGTGAACAATTCTACTGTCTCTGGCAATATTCAAGCAATCGAGAACTTACTGGCTCAGGGTGGGATTGATGATCCAGATAAGACCGATGGCCATGCCAGTGATGCTCCTGATGTCACAGACTTTGTGGTTTTGATCCATGGTGATCTCGGCACTGGAGAGAAAGTTGCCGCACTACAGCTTCGAAGATCAATTGAAGTGACACCGTGGAGACGTTTTCAGCATATCATATTTGTTCCGGGGCTCTTTCATCTCAAGATGGCGGCAGCGGATGCACTCTGGAGGGTGTTTATTAGTCCCACAACTGTCCGACAGGATGACACACGCCTAATGCATGATATTGCACAGATACGACCACACGAAACAGGTACCTTTGCATCAAAGCCAGGTTTTCGGAGAATGCACCAAGTAATTGGGCATGACGGAATCTGTCGGCAATTAGACTGCTGGAGGGTAGAAGCTCATCAGAAGAAACAGCACAAGTCCCTTGAAGACTTTGCTAAATCAGCACCCACACTCAAAGACCTGGAGGATATTGCTAATCATCTTGCTCAGGACTACATTGCTAACTTCAAGCTAACACGCATGCGACAAAAGCCAGATACACAACATGACAAACAATATGAAAACAACCTATTGATGAATAAGTATTTCTTGCTGTATGAGGAGCTGTCATATGCAATGAATATGGGTGACATCGCACGGCTAGAGAGCTGTATCGTTGCATGGACTGTGATATTCAGGGCAACAGGAAAGCACAAGTACGCGAGTGCAATGACAGACTTCCTTCTCAGTGTACACTATGACTATCCAGAAGGCTTGCGGTGTGCCACTTAACTCACTTACTTTGGCCTTCCATTATTAATCTAATATTTGGGGCAGAAAAGCAATACATTATAATTGGCTCATCAATCCGACCGGAAAGATCGATGGATTTTGGGGAGTAGATTGGTGTGTTGAACTAAACAACCTGTTCATCAAGGTCAAGAATGGCGGACAAGGGTCAAATCGCACAGTTGCACGTATTATCCTCGAGTCACCACTTGTCGAGATCTACCGCCAGGCCCATTCTGTAGTCGAGGAGAATTTCATGCATGCTTCTCGGACAACATCGCACTCTGGCCCTGACATGACAAAGACGTTTGAAGTACTTCTATGAAAAATGCAATCAAGCGATCATCATATTTTCAAGACTGGCCGAGGAACCACACATGAGATCCCAGATCTACTAAACGTAGGGTATGAACTACTGAGCAAGGTCATAGTCACAACAGGGGGACAAGCTGAGGGATCCAAGGAAAGCGGAGACAATTTGGAGCAACCCGAAGCAGATGATATCATGGGAGAACTGTAGCAACTCTATCTTAGTAAAGATTTTCCTTGTCTTGTGTGCCTGTTGCATTTCTGGATGGGTGGAGCGGGCAATCACGATTTCAGGCTGAGAAGCATTATTAGAGCGGTTAGATGATGGGTTGTTGTGTGAGATGCACCATTGTGACCCTCCCTATGGCAGGCACCACACCGAATCCGTCATTTGGCAATCGGTGCAGGTGTACTGCTTTCATGGGACGAAAGGACGACCAAATCGTTTGAGTGGATGAGTGGAGCAGCCGAGAATAGCGGGACAACAACAATAGGAATGTGCCGATGGATAATGTCGATGATTTGGCCCCCGTAACGCTCTGTTGTAGACCAGCTGGTCTCCTTCTGAAGGTCAGAGACTGTCTTGATCTTCTGAGCATGTGCGCAAGCTATGATGCGGTTGAGGACTGTGTTGGGCATAACCGATCCAGGCCCCATGTCATACAAAAATCCTTCCCTGTAAAGGGATTTGGTCACGTCCTCCCTCCAGTCCTCCAACACGTTGATGAAAGCAAGGTTCTGTGAGTCGGACATGGCCACTTTGGGTATGTGAGAATGCCTGGGACGTTTAGGTAGTTTGGGGATGGAAATCAAGTACTGCTTGAAGAAACCGGGGTTGTGAATGTCGCAGCAGATTTCTGAGGAGGAAACAAGACAACGTGTACACCCACATTCAGACAATATGTCACATAGAAGATGGTTGGATTCTATCGGGTGGACGGTAAGGCGGCAAAGATGCAACCAGAAATGGAAATTCTCTCACCTGCGGCCTCATCATTGAAGAGCACCTTCACCACCTTACGATGGCAGCCAATACCTGGTCGTACATCTGCATTGATAAACCAGTCCATGGCTGGTTCAAGACCAGAGGCTGAATAGTTTGTTTTTCTCTTATTCTGCTGCCCAACATTAATCTTCGCCCAGATTTCGGCTTGCATCTGAGCCTCGCTGTCAGTCACCTGAAGACCCGCTTTGTTTTCTGCATAGGAACCTTCAAGTGGCCCTATATCATTAGGTTCGTCGTCTGAGGAATCACTGGTTTCTTTGTCTGACGTGGCTATTTCCAGCTGCTCTGCTGTGGCTGGTGTTACAATTCTCTCCCTTCATCGCAATGTACTTCTTCTTACTCGTTGAATCTCGTTTCTCACTCCTCCTTGTATCCTTGTAGAACGCGATGAGTATTCGCTCATTATTTTCGACCACTCTTCCCTCTCACTGTTCAACCAGTGATACGTATCTTTGCACAGGTTCTCTCCTTGGAGTTCCTGTTTCATCTCCACATCTGTTTCACCTCACTATACTCTTTGATCTCGTTTCGGACAGCCTTCTCCGCAGTCCGGTTCTCTCGTGCCGGCTTTGTATTCCAACATTCCATCATGTTCTTTGACTTTCCATGCTGCGCATCTCTGTCGTATAAATACCTAGAGTAGACACTCGATGTACTTCATACTTGATCTACACAATATAAGTGTACATCTCGTGTCACACCTTGCAAACACCTTGAGAACTCCTTGACGATGTTGTCGTACCTCTTCGTGAGCGTCCTCCGTCAAACGAGTAACGTTCAAACCTTTCGTCCTTGGTTTGGTACACTTCGTGTAACAGCTGGCGTATACCGCATGTGCAGTACATTTTCACCAGCATATTCTCTCTCAGCACAGCGCCGTTGGTTCGCCAATGGGACCAAGGTAGTTAAAGCCTTCCGTTTTTTTTTAGCCACACGCTGACTTTTTCTCACCTCCTTGTCCTTCCGATATCGATCAAAGTGTTCCCGTTCACAGAACAGGATCGCAACTCCATCCAGTGACATATCATGCACAGCACGCCCAAAGCGTTGCCATAATGTTGCCAATGAGCATGTTGCACGCCATTGTCCAACAAAATGGATATCAGGCATATCAAACCCCTGCGGGTACGTCAACCCCGACCATCTCTTTGTTGGTTTGCTTACCATGCCAAAGGATTCTGTCGTAAAGAAGCCCCATGTTTCGCCCCGCCTAAACCCTATGACCTCATCGCTCTTGAATGCCTCTGACATGTCGGCGTTGAACCACTTTATTCAGTCACGGAACTTGGGGGGTAGACGTGCGCGTATTGACAATGCTGCCTCAATTGCTGTCGAAATACTATCGAAGAAAATAAGGAATTTGGGTGGTGGCAGGTCCCCTGCTGTCCAGCCATCAGGAATTAGGAATGCGAGGTCGGCATAGCTACGTAGAGTGCCTTCAATAGGTTTGACGGCAATTCGAATGTTTGGGCGGTCAGTACTGTGGTGGATCACAACAATCTTGTCCCCACTCCACAGATGCAAAAGCTTTTTGATATCTTGTAGAGTCTCCGTTGATAGCGTAGCTGACGCAATTAGGAAAGGTGTGTCGGGCAGGACGTATCTCAGTCTTCTGAGCTCCCTGTACTCGGGACGGAACTCTCCCCAACTACTGATGCAGTGGGCTTCATCTATCACCATACTGATGATGTGTGAGGTGAAGGTAGAGATTTTGAGCAACCGCTCGAATCCACCACCATCCTTCATCACCTGCTCTGGGCTGATTATCACAACACGATAGTTCAGATTTTCTATTGCCTTTAGATAAAGTAATTGAGTATGACAACACGCCGTGCAAATCCATATAGCTGACCTTGAAATTTTGCGGAGTTGCTGTCTCAGCACAAATGGAAATCGCTTCGATCCCAATAACCTGAAGTGCCTTGACGTTTTGCTCTCCAAGCAGATTCAAAGGTGTAATGATAATCTGTATGCTTGTTCTACTGAGCAAAAGGGGCATCCAAAATGTCAAGGTTTTGCCTTTGCCAGTGCCCACAATGCAAATGATGTCCCGATCTCGCGATAGGAGAGCTTGAGTGACTTTTTGCTGCCATAAGCATGGTCAGCGGCCAAAAACGGATTCTGTCCAAGCACAGATTTGAGCGAGTGCTGGGATCTGAGGATTAGTGTCCTCAGAACCGGACATTGTCAGTGTCAGTTGACCACCGGCACTTTTCTGGCCATGCTCAACATTACGACATATACCCTAATTAATTCACTACCCTCAAGAATATTTCTGCATTTCCTATTCTTTTTTTCAGATTCCGCGGGTCACGAGATGTGGCTGCACAATGTTTATTGGTGTTTTCTGCTAGCCGCTGTGGAGAGAAAGAGGGGAATAAAGTTCGAGTGGGGCTCGAATATACCACCATAAGTGGCAAACCCCTCTTTCTCGCAACAGTGGCGGGAAGGAGCCTGGGGCCATCCATGGTCCCGCACAACGTTGGGTAAGCTGGGGCACGGCACGAGCGGCGGGCGTGGTGGTGTGGGTGGCGATGACGGCGGACCCCGGAGGAGCGAGGTTCGGGACCGGGGCGGTACGCAGGGCGTGGGAGGAGCACGTGTGTGAGAGGTCCAATCTGAACAAGAACGAACGAAGGGGTTGGCCCAACGGGGCCGCTGCTGTAAAGCGCTCTCGGCAAGCCGTAAAGTGTGTGTGGGTGCGCTGATGGGCTGATATCTGCTCGCTGCTCCCTTGCGCTGCGATGGTGTTAGAATCTAAATAGGGGCAGCAATGCCCAAACTCAGAATGTGCTGCAAAGAGAGCAAGACACAA
>JBBPUD010000734.1:0-10745 GCA_038094475.1 Phylloporus aff. rhodophaeus
CAAATGGAAATATACCATGAAAATGTTATGTATAAAGTCGTTCGAGGTAGTCCGTATGCGTCCGTGTCGAGTCGCGTTGCGTTGCGCTCGCATGACTGCCTAATCGGGTAAGTCGCGGCTCGGTTGCACTGGCATTTGCCTCTATGTGCGCGCTCGCGCTCCTCGGGTTGCAGCATCTATGCACAGGTGAGTAATCATCATCCTGGCTGTTCTACTGACTCTCTATAGTCCTTGTACACCATGTACATTTCGTTTGGGATGGTCCGGCGTGACCGTTCGGCTTGGTGAGTCCGTGTCCGCCTGACTGACGCTCGTTGGTGCAACTTTAGTCGGCCTCGTCGACGCGGTGGATTCGGGTTGTGCGTAGGTCGTCGAGAGTGGCTGTGAGATGCTATGGGTGGCCCAGGTACGTGCCTCGTTGGTGGCTGGTCGAGTTGGCGCTGACTTGGTTGGTCTTCAGCCAGCGACTGCGTTTTGACTCGTTTCGAGTCACGACGTGCGCCGCTCGTTGCGCCATCCATCCGGCATCGTCTCCCATCGGTTTCATCGCCATCTGCATCACTTCGACGTGTTTCGTCGCCTTCTTCACCTCTCACCCCGCATTGCCCGCCTTTCTTCGTCACTGGCCCTCTACCTCGACGTTGCGCGTTCATTTCGACTTCGCGCGTGGTATCGGCGTGGTAAGCGTTTACCTGGCCTATAGGTGTGTCGATTGGACCGTTGGTTTCATCGCTTGGGCCGCTGGAGTCGACTCGGGGATTTTCTGGTGAGTATTCCCCTTTTATTCGCTCCGCTGCTCTGCTGACGCATCGTGGGGCTTTGCGCAGCTCCATCGGCATGTCATCGACGTCCTCGGCACCTCTCGACGCTCTCGACGCGTCCGCTTTGACTCCTGGCTCAATCGACTCGACTGGGCTCTCTTTATGTGAGTTCCCCTCCACCTGGCACTCCAGCCGTTGTTGCCAGTGTACTAACACGTTCTTCGTCGTCTTAGGCCTTGTCCTGCCGTCATCATCGCCGTTCACTGCCGCTGCTTCGTCCGCTTCAAGTCCGGAGCCATTAAGCTCGCACTTCGCAGATCTTGTGTACTCCCCCTCGAGCTCGAGGCTCAGAGGGATCTCCGGTCGTGTTATGGGCGTATCGGGTGGCTTGGGAGGTATGAGTGGGGTGTCAGGTGCGTCGCCGTCGCCTGGTGGTGTGCGCTGACTATTTGCTTCAGCCGTTTCGGCCGGTCGTGCGCAGCCCATTGCGCCTTCGCTATCCACCTCGGTCCTGGCGCGCTCCCCCTCAATTTGAGCATTTGGGCGCTCTTCGTCTGCCTCCCCATTATTGCCTGCGTCTGCGTTCCGATGCGCGACGCTCTCATTCGGTTCATTGACGATATCGCCGCCGATTTCGACCTCTATCGCGACAGGTCCATGCCCTTCGCCGTGCGGACCTTGTGCGCGTTCCTCTGCGCTATCCGGTGGTACGGTAAGTCCATCCGGTCTTTCATCGTCGTCGTCACTCGGCTCCCCCACGTTGCCCCTGTCGCCGCCTTGGTCGCTGCCGGCCCTTTCCCTCGCGCTCTCAGCTGCGTCGGGTGGCTCTGGCGGTACGTCTGGATGACGCATGTCACCCGGCGTGCCTTCAGGGTCCTCCGGCGTTTCGGTTGGATTTTCGTGCAATATGCGCCGTGCGCTCGCTCCGCCGGTGGGGTTGTTGCCTTGGTCCCAGCTGACCTCGGCTTCTGGTATGGTCTGCGGTTGAGCCGTGCTCGCCGCGTCCAATTGGTGAGTCTCTTCGCTATGCGGCTGACTCCCTTCGTCTTCGCAGGTGGTCTGGGTTGGCATGTGTGTGCGGCTGACTCCATCATCGCCGCTCTCCCGGCTTTCGTCTGCATTGGGTTCGCCGGTGGGGGTTTCATCTGCGGCCTCATTGCCCAGAACCTCTCCACCTGTCGCTCTGTCCCTCGCGACCTTCGCCATATCTTCGCCGTCCTCTTCACCCACTGTCGCCATCTTGGCTTCTTCGACCGCTTCCCCAGCTCGGTGCCCAGCTCCTTCCTCGAGCGGCGTGTCTGGTGGGTCTCGCGAGCCGTCCGCTGCCACTGTGGGCCCAGCGTGCTCCGCGTTTGGGCTTCTCGTGTCAGCGATCTTCTCGTTGACTCGCTTGACTCCTGTTTGGGGTTGGGGCTGGACCGTGGCTGCGCGGTGGTCTTCCGTGGCCGTGCTTCCGCCATCTGCCGTCCTTTGGCCCTTCTGGCCCTTGGGTGTCCTTTCAACCCTTTTTCCTACTCTCCCTTGGCCTCTTGTGGACTCCTTTGGCGTTCGACGCGTGCAGTCATGGCGGTCTTCGACTCCAGGACATTGCGCAGCCACTTTTGGTGCCGCGTGAGTTTGAATGTCGACTAAGCATGGCGTAGGTAGTTGCATGCATACCGTAGCCTTGTCGAAGTGTTCGTTGAGGTATTGCCAGTACGCGCGAGCTGTCTCGAGTTGAATCATGCCAATAAAGACAGAATTTGGCAATTTCGAGATGATGATGCACTTCGCGTACGCGTCAAGCTGCTCGTCTGGGCCTGAGACTGTCCCATCGAGGTAATCCCGTAGTCCTTCAGCTTCGATGACTTGCTCGACTTTCTCGCGCCATTGCGACCAATTTTTCCCGTCCGGTAAAAGCTCGGGAATGTCGATTTCGGCCATGTTTGAACTTGGGTGAGTGAGCTCCTTGGCTACTGAGCACAGACAGGGCTCATAACCTATTGGAATATTGGAATGTCTGTAGGATACTCAGTATGGTAGCTTTAATGAAACAGTAAGTACTGTACCTGTAGGATACTCAGTATGGTAGCTAAGTAAACTATAGTAACTATGGTAGTGCGATGTACCAATGATTAAGTAAGCAGTATATGCCAAATATGGAAACAAAATCCAACACTCCCCCTCAAGCATGCAGCTGGGAGATGAAATGCTTGCCTTTGGAAGGTAGCAAAAGAAAAAGGTAAATCAAATGGAAATATACCATGAAAATGTTATGTATAAAGTCGTTCGAGGTAGTCCGTATGCGTCCGTGTCGAGTCGCGTTGCGTTGCGCTCGCATGACTGCCTAATCGGGTAAGTCGCGGCTCGGTTGCGCTGGCACTTGCCTCTATCGCGCGCTCGCGCTCCTCGGGTTGTAGCATCTATGCACAGGTGAGTAGCCTCTTTCTGGACTCTCTACTGACTTCTCTAGGTCGTGTACAGCATCTACATTTCATCTGGGATGGTCCGTTGTGACTGTTCGGCTTGGTGAGTCCGTGCTCGCCTGGTTGACATGCGTAGGTTCGACTTCAATCGGCCTCGTCGACGCGGTGGATTTGGGTTGCGAGTGGGTCGTCGTAGGGGATGCTTGTGAGATGCTATGGGTGGCTCAGGTACGTGCCTCGTTGATGGCTGGTCGAGTCGGCGCTGACTTGGTTGGTCTTCAGCCAGCGGCTTCGTTTCGGCTCGTTTCGAGTCGTGGCGTGCGCCGCTCGTTGCGCCATCCATTCGGCATCGTCTCCCATCGGTTTCATCGCCATCTGCATCATTTCGGCGCGTTTCGACAGCCTCTTCACCTCTCATCTCGCATCGCCCGCCTTTCTTCGTCACCAGTCCTCTATATCGACTTTGTGCGGTCATTTCGGCTTCGCGTGTGGTATCGCCGCTTTCGGGAGGACTATGGGAGCTATGGATGCCGTTTGTATCGGCTGGTACGTCCGTTTTGCGCTCTGTCTCGCGCGGGCTGACTTTCTCCTGTAGGTCACCTCTTGGCTCTGTATATCGACACTGCGCAGTCGTTTCGATGGTGCGCGTGATATCGGCGTATGCGGCGTGTGTCTGGGACGTAGGTGAGTCATCTAGACCGCTAGTTTCGTCGCTTGGGCTGCTTGCATCGTCTTGGGGATTTATTGGTGAGTCTGCCACTTTCGCTCGCTCTATCGGGTTGCTGACGTGTTCTGATGCGTTCTGCAGCTTCCTCGGCTCATTCCCATCATTGTCGATGCTACCTGATGCTCCCGACATGTCCGCTTCAACTCCCGTCTCGACCGTCTCGTCTAGAGTCGCCCATGGTGAGTCTTCCTCAACCTGGCGCTCTGGCCGTTCGCGCTGGTGTACTGACGCGTTCTTCGTCATCTTAGGCCTTGTCCTGTCGTCGCTATCGCCGTCTATCGCCGTCATGTCCGCCTCGACCGTTTCGGCTTCGAGCTCGACGCTCGCTGATCCCTTGTACTCCCCCTCGAGCTCGAAGCTCTGGGGGTTATCCAGTCGCGTTGCGGGTGTATCGGGTGGCTTGGGAGGTATAGGTGGGGTCTGCGGTGCGTCGCCGTCGCCTCGTGAGGTGCGCTGATCGTCTCCGTCAGCCGTCCCCATCAATGGTGCGCGCGCAACTGTGCTCTTGGTCTGGGCGCGCTCCCCCTCAATCTGTGCGTTCGGGCGCACTCCCTTGGCCTCTCCGTCGTCAACCTCTGCGTCCGCGCTTCCATGCACGACGCTTCCGGTCGGTCTGTTGACGGTATCGCCGCCGGTCTCCGCCTCTGTCGCAGCAGGTCGGTGCGCTTTGCGGTGTGCGTCCCGTGTGCATTCCTCTGCGCTGTCCGGTGGTACGGTAAGTCCATCCGGTCTTTTGTTCTCGACTTCACCACCCCATGCATCCATTCCCTGCACACCTCTTGCGCAGGTGCGCGCCACCCTCAACTCCTCGACTCTGCCTTCGTCGCCGCCGCCTTCCCTCGCGCTCTCAGCTGCGTCGGGTGGCTCTGGCGGTACGTCTGGATGACGCGTGTCACCCGGCGTGCCTTCAGGGTCCTCCGGCGTATCGGTTGGGTCTTCATGCGATACGCTCAACGCGCTCGCTTCGCCGGTGTCATTGTTGCCTTGGTCCCAGCTGACCTCGGCTTCTGGTACAAATTCCAACACAATAGAGGACAGTTATGGCACTGTGGATGACGCAAATGCAAACGCCTTGGCTTTGAAGTGAACGATAGGAATGGCGGCCGCTTTTGTGAGGCCGTGTGACGAAGGCATAGATATAATTTTTGCTGTGTAGTCCTCGATGCCAATGGTAGAGGTGAAGCAGACGAAGCTGAGGATGCCAAGGGGGTGTATGACAACAATGAAGGGGTCTCGGGCGTGGTGGGGGGTGGGGTTGTGTATACCGGCGATGGGATAAGTTTGTCAAAAGTCTAAATAGGGGCAGCAAATGCCCAACTCAGACTGTGCCACCAAGGGTGAGAACACAACTTTATTTACCTAAATAGGGGCAGCAAATGCCCAACTAAGTAAAGTAAGTACAGTGTCTGTACTAAAGAAAAGGGGACCTCACCTCAGACTGTGCCACCAAGGGTGAGAACACAACTGAGGTGAGCGAAGGAAATTCCGAAGGGTTAAGTAGGTCGAAGACACGCGCGCGCGCGTAACTCCAGAATACTCCGGATCGGAATAGGTGAAGATAGGCGTACCACATTAGGAAAATGCAAAGAGCGCAGTAACACGAGTTCGGAGCGGGTAGGGATGCCACAACGCTGCATGCACGAGGCATTACTAGACCAAAGGGGGATCCAGTAAGTCTGAAAGGAAATGGTGGACTGGAAGTACAAAAAAGCTTCGGACTTGCTCTGGAGTTGGATTCCGGAGTCCGGAGTTACACTTTGACACTCCCACTCGAGCGTAGTCGTAGGCCCATTGCTCGAACGAATTTCCAGTGTTGTTCTCGCGCGAGTGGTTTTGTGAGTATGTCCGCTACCATGTCTCCGGTGGGAACGTACCGGACTGCCGCTTCTCCTTTTCCGACCAGATCATCATGAACGAAATGATATTTCCGCTTGATGTGTTTTGTCCGAGCCCGGAATTGCAGATCGCGGCTTAAGATGATGGCGGCCTGGTTATCGCAATGTAGGATGGTGGGTCCGGATTGTGGATGTCCGATTTCCTCAAAGAAGGTCCGTAACCAGGCTAGGTGTTGTCCAGCATTGCTGAGACCGATGTACTCCGACTCGGTAGAGGACAATGCCACCATGCTTTGCAGTTTGCTCGACCATGATATTGCTCCGCGATTGCTAAGGAAAACGAAGCCGGAAACGGATCTGGAGTTGTCTGGATCTTGTGACCATCCAGCGTCGGAGAAACCGTGGAAGTCCATGTCCATGGAGATTTCATTTCCGTCGAATCGGAGTTCCATGTCCGTAGTGCCGCGCAGGTAGCGGAGTACGCGCTTTGCGGCATCCCAATGGCATTTCTTTGGTGATGCGCAGAAACGGCTGAGTGTTCCGACAGCGTAGGCCAAGTCCGGTCTTGTTCCGAGCATGAGATACATGAGTGAACCTATAACGGTTAGGTATAACACTTTCGTTCCGTTAATGGTCATGTCCGGTATTGTGGAGTTTCCTTCTGGGTCGGTTGCGGAGAGGGAAAGGTTGTGAAGCATGGGAGTTTGGCACGGGGCGCATTCTGACATTCCGGTCTGTTTGAGGACTGCCTGGGCATATTGCATCTGTGACAAGGAGATAGTACGGAGCCTTCGATCGCGTCGCACTTCGAGTCCGAGTATGAACTTGGCCTCTCCTAGGTCATGCATTTTAAAGGCGGAGGAGAGCGAGGACTTTACGGAGTTCATGAAGGAGCGTGTGCTGGTGGCAAGAAGGAGGTCGTCAACATAGACAACGAGAAAACACACTTGGTCATTTTTCCGGATGACATATAGGCACGTCTCTGCATTCAGCCGAGCGAATCCGAGTTCCCCCAGCTTCTTATCCAGAGTTTTATTCCAAGTCCGTCCAGCTTGTTTTAGTCCGTACAACGACCTTCGGAGGCGCCAGCAGTGTCCGGGCTGGATCGGAACTCCTTCCGGAGGTAGGAGGTACAACTCCTCTTCTAGCTCTCCATTTAGGTACGCAGTGGAGACGTCCATCTGGTCCAGTTCGAGGTTGTGTTTTGCGGCGAGAGCCACAATGGTCCGGACGGAGTCGAGGTTTGCCACCGGAGTGAATACCTCTTGATAGTCCACTCCCTCCTTTTGAGTGAAGCCCTGAGCCACGATCCGGACTTATTACCTGTCCACGTTTCCGTTTTCATCTCGTTTGATTCGGAAAACGGGTTTTGAGGTGATCGGAGTTACTCCTTCCGGTAGCGGGATGGTCTCGTAGACGTGATTCGTGTTTAAACTAAGGAGTTCCTCCTCCACCGCGGACCTCCACAAGTCGGCGTCCGGCCGTGCATAGGCTTCCTTTATAGTTTTTGGGAGGTCTTCTTCGGACGGTCCGTGAGCGAGTCTGGCGAAGAGTAGATCGTGGAAGTCTTCATTTTGAGTGTGGAAAGCTCTGGGTACATCGAAGGTTTCAGTGGGGTTTTCTCCGTCGGAGTCTGTGGTTCCTAAAACGTCCTCTATCTCCGCCTCCTCAACCGTATCTTCCTGTTCCCTCCGTTTCCGTCGTGTCTCTTCTTCGTCCAAAGTCCGTTGGTAGTCCTGGTTCTTATTTGCCGGTTTTCGTATGCGGTTGCTCCTACGTACTCCTGCAATTGTTCTTGCGGGGGGATGTATCAGAGTTGCGATTTGTTCGGATGCTTCATCCGCTATTCGGGGTTGGAGATGGAGCTGACTGAGCTTGTCTGCTAGGTCGAGCACTTCGTCCGTTTGGCTGGGGAATTCTCCCACTGAACCTTGAATGGTTGTGGGGGTTGCATCCTCCTCTTCCTCATCTGGAGTTTCATCGGACCTCCGGACCCTGCTGTGGTTGAAACCCTCCCACTGACCCTCGGATGCACATGTCCAAGGGGTAGCTTCGGAGTCGGAGATGGTACTGGATTCGTTGAAAGTGATGTGCCGACTGGAGATGACGGTCCGGCGTTCCAAGTCAAGGAGTTTGTAGGCTTGTTGGCCATATGTATAGCCTAACATGACGCACTTTCGCCCGTGAGGTCGGAATTTTCCTTCCCGTTGCTCCTTCGGAATAAGAGCATATGTGATGCATCCGAAAGGGTGGAATAGGGTTGAATCGACTCTTCGCTGGAACATCGTATGGTACGGCGTGTCTCCTTTGAGTGCGGAGGCCGGACTTCTCACGGAGATGTAGGCGGCTGTGGACATTGCGTTGGCCCAGAACGATTTAGGGAGTTTGGAATCCTCGAGCATGGTATTGGCAAGAAGCGAAAGCGTCTGATTCATGCGTTCCGCTAGTCCGTTTTGTTCCGGAGTGTATGGAGCGGAGGTTTCCAGTATGGTGCCGTCGCTCCTGAGTACGCTCTTAAACTCCTTGTTTGTGTATTCTCCCCCTCCGTCACTCCGGATAAACTGGACGTGTAAGTCCGAGAAGCATTCTGATGTGATTTCTGTGCGGAAGAATTGTTGGGTGTCAGACTTCCATCGGAGGTAGGTCTCGCGGACGTCGCTCTTCCTTTTCAAGAAGTATATCCAAGGGAAGCGGGTGTGATCGTCTACAATCAGTAACCAGTATTTGTAGCCTTCCCTGGATTGCGGAGTTATCGGACCTCCAACGTCCGTGTGGATCATTTGTAAGGGAGCCGACGTCCGCACTTCCTCGCGCGATTTGAATGGTACCTTCTTCATCTTGCCCAAAGTGCAGGGTTCGCAGAACTCCGGCTCTCCTGTGACTCCGTCAATGCCTAGGAGTTGTCCTTCGCGCACCATAGTCTGGATCCGGGGCGCGGAGATGTGTCCCAACCGGCGATGAAGGACATTTATGTCAACCACCGTGAGGCTGGACTCCTGAGCAGGTATGGGGTTGGCATCAGCATGATATAGTCCTTGGGTGTGATGTCCGACCAGAATGACGTTTCGGCCTTTCCGCACAGAGCAAAAGTCTGATCTGCTAGGAAAAAGTGTGCAGAATCCCAGTTTGGATAGCCTGGGGACGGAGATCAATGACAGCGTGAACTCCGGTATATGCAACACTTCATTTAGAGTGATCTCATAGCGTTTTCCTTTTACTTCGGACCGTAACAGGATGGTTCCCGTTCCGATGGCACGGACGGTGGAGTTGTCTCCGAACTGTACTGGACGTGGAGGAGATAGTGCGGAGTACGTGGAGAACCAATGTCGATGTGGGGCCATGTGTGACGTCGCTCCGGAGTCAATGATAATGGTCGGTTTTCTGTTCGGATCGGACGCGACGTAAGCTTGGATGCGATGATATAAGGCTCGGTCTACTTGATCACTAGTTACATTGGTTCGATCCGGAGGATCGGAGTCCGGACTAAGGTCCTTTCCGTACTTCTCCTTCAGTTCCTTCGACCAGAACTTATGACTCCGACACTCCTTCGTGTTGTGCCCGACCGTCTGGTGATGCTCGCACCACTTCCCTTTATTCTTCCGCTCGCCTTTCACCTTTGCGGAATGCGCAGAGTCCGCTTTTCCGGAAAGCTTTAAGCGGGCATCCTCCGAAAGAATGCGGATTTCGATGGAGTCGAAAGTAAGTTTGCTCTCATCGATGGTGTTGATTACGGAGGAAGCGAAAGTGCTCCACTCTGGAGTTTTCGGAAGGGAGTGAAGAAGGATAAAGGCGAGTATCTTGGGGTCGACCGAGTACTTCATTCCGGCCAAGCGCGATTCCAGAGATCGGATGGAGGCGATGTGTTCGGACAAGTCGGAGTTGCCGTCCCACTGTGAAGAAAATAGTTGGCAATAGGAATGGTAGGCGGAGGGCAGGTCGGAAGTCTCATAGAGTGCGAGAATTGCGTCGTAGAGTGCTTTCGCAGAGGTGTAGTGCGCAGTCTTCAGGAGTATCGCGTCGGAGATGTGATCCTGTATGATCCCGTGCGCCTTCTCATCGCGCTCTATCCACTTTCGATCGTCATCTATGGAGCTGGAGGGTGCGGAGATAGTTTCGGAGGTACCGGAGTGGGAGGTAGACGCGCTGTTATTCGAGGGTGGACATATGTCCGTACCTAGGGTAACTCCGAGGACTTTTTCTCTACGAAGTTTGGCGGTGACGCGCAATTTCCATACTTGGAAGTTGCTGGGTCCAAGGAGGATTGGGCATTCCGCAGCGGATGAGCGATTTTCGGGAGCCATCAGAGTTAGCCCGGAATGCGTCGGGGCAATGGACGGAGATTACGCTTTCTGGAGCGGAGTTGTGCGAGACGACAGATGGTTGCTAGTGTGCGCTACCAGGGCTCATAACCTGTCAAAAGTCTAAATAGGGGCAGCAAATGCCCAACTCAGACTGTGCCACCAAGGGTGAGAACACAACTCAATTTACCTAAATAGGGGCAGCAAATGCCCAACTAAGTAAAGTAAGTACAATGTCTGTACCAAAGAAAAGGAGACCTCACCTCAGACTGTGCCACCAAGGGTGAGAACACAACTGAGGTGAGCGAAAGAAATTCCGAAGAGTTAAGTAGGTCGAAGACACGCGCGCGCGTAACTCCGGAATACTCCGGATCGGAATAGGCGAAGATAGGCATACCACATTAGGAAACTACAAAGAGCGCAGTAACACGAGTTCGGAGCGGGCAGGGACGCCACAATGCTGCATGCACGAGGCATTATTAGACCAAAGGGGGATCCAGTAAGTCCGAAAGGAAATGGTGAGCTGGAAGTGCGAAAAAGCTTTGGACTTGCTCTGGAGTTGAATCCCGGAGTCTGGAGTTACACTTTAACAGAGTTACAGCATTATGGTAATGTGACAGCATGTTACATCATGTTACAGCATGACATGCCAGCAGTGTCACACTGTCACATGGTTACAGTGCCATTACAGTGTCGCCAGGGGGTCACACGGGTCACAA
>JBBPUD010000735.1:0-10719 GCA_038094475.1 Phylloporus aff. rhodophaeus
ACTGTGGACATCAGTCCTAGCTCCCAGAAGCCCCTTGAGTCGACCCAACAAGTGGCTAGTCCGCTTCCTCAATACTCAGCTCTCAACACCGAGCCTACATGTGTTGGTACCTTGTTATTGGACTTCCCTTGGTTGCACCTTGGGACTAGTCATCTGGGCCTCCGTGCACCAGTACCTTGTCACTGTTGAGCCTCTGTGCATTGACTCTTTGAGACCTAGCTTCCGTCAAGGCTACACTCATTTCTACCTGGGCCAATCATAACAAAAGGTCTAAGCTAGTCTTTACAACTACCATCACATAGATTGTTACCACCATTTCCCCTCGTCCATCCACAGACTCCTGCTGAGGAATTCCCTGCAGTGTCTTTGCTGAGAGCTTAGACTCAGAATACCAGGAGAAAGAAGACCTGTCTGCTTCTGACCACTTAGACAATGACATTCCTATCCCTATGATAGAGGATACCACAGTTACCCTTGCTGAATACTTTGACAAGGCCACCTACATCCCCCAAGTTCCCACTCCATCATCTCCTACCCCCCTTCCTCAAACTGGTAACATCTTCCAGTTCCCTCCATGCATCCTGTTCCTCATCATATCCTTCTCTTCCAAATCCACAGAACTCCACCTTGCATCCCCCAAGGCCTTTGATGGAAGCTACATAACCACTGTCCAGTGGTTGTAGACTGTTTGCTTCTATCTCCACATCAACAAAAAGATATACGACTTGGACTTCAAGCAGATAGCCTTTGCACTATTATACATGACCAAGGGCTTAGCACTTGCATGGACCAACAACTTCAGATGGAAGGCACTCTCCCATACCACGTCCACTCTAAGAACCTTTGTGAGCTTCATTACAAAGTTCAACAAAGCCTTTAAATGACAAGATGCTGTTCATGACACCATTAGATGGCTGAGTGAGACTCATATTGAGAAGAGCAAGAAAGCGGACTGGACCCCCTCTCTTGACCACTATGTCCAAATCTTCCAGACTAAAATGGGTCTGGCAGGAATCTTAGACAACAATGTCCTCATCAGCTACTTTCTTCCTACTCCTCTTACTGACAAAATTCTCACCATGGAAAAGGTCCCCACCACCATCAACACATGGGTAGACAAAGCCCTCATCTTTCAAAAGAACTAGGAGCATGCTTGCTCCATTGCTAGGCACCAGAAGAAGTCATATACCCTGTACCAAAACTTCTCCAGATCCTTCTCTACCCACACCACCAAGGACCCTGATGCCATGGACATCAACATCATCAAAGTCCCTAAGATGACCCCCGAAGAAAGAAAGCGCTGCATTGCTAAAAATCTATGCTTCCAATGCTGAAAGCCTGGGCATAGCTCTCAGAACTGCCCACACTTTGTTTCCTCTTCTACAGATACAAGGCTAAAGAAGACTTTGGTCAAGAAGGTCATAAAAGACGACCTGTCCAAGCTAGAAGAGATTGAAGACGATGAAGAAGATGAACCACCTGCTGTAGCAAAGGTAGACTTCGTTCCACAGGATTTTTGAACAGGAGGACTTGGTCTATGCAAGTACCTTCTCCCTTTAATCATACGTGCGCTCCTGTAGTTGTATCTAGCTCCTGCAAATCTATGTCCATTGCCCTGCAACTCGTGGAGCTGTTGCACACTATGAAAGCTGTAGATACCCATGCCCTCATCGACAGTGGAGCTGACATCTGCTGTATTGACCATGACTTCATGAAGAAGCATAAACTTCCAATGAAGAAACTTGAAGTCCCTTTCTGTGTACAGAATATGGACCAAACTGCAAACCAAAATGGACAGGTTCGTTACACCTTGACCTCTTCACCAACATAGAGGAAATCATGCAAGAAGTCACATTCTATGTCATGTCTTGTGGCAATGAAAACATCATCCTCAGCATACCTTGGCTGAAGATGACAAACCATGTCATTGATTGGGTGCAGCACACCCTTACTATCCCCAAATCTTGCAATCAGCACAAGGAGCTATTCGCTCGATTTTCCAAAGACACTGAACACCATGAAGCTTTCTATGCACACTTCAAGAAGGTAACTCCACCACCACAACGCTACCATGTAGACACAGTCTATGACTCCTGCCTCTACAACTTCCTTAAACACCGCACAGAGAAACAGTACGTGCGACAAGCCCTTGACAATTGGATCCTTAACTGGATTATCTGTGGTGAAGGCCACTACTTCATGCCATCAGATCCTTGGATCTTAAAGATCACTGCTGCCACAGAGCTCACTGCAGCAGCTAAGCTCACCAAGCCCAAGCCAGTTTTACCACCAGAATACACCCAGTTCTCTGCTGTCTTTGACAAAGAGACTACTGACCACTTGCCCCTATCATGTCCCTATGACCATGAGATTAACCTGGACAACTCTTTCGTACCAAAAGTCAGAAAGGTATATCCACCAACTTCTGCTGAACAGGAGGCAACAGAAGCTTTCCTCAAAGAAAACCTCAAGGCTGGGAAGATTCACCCCTTGAATTCACCCCAGGCTTCTTCTTTCTTCTTCATCAACAAGAAAGATGGAAAGCTTCGCCCCTGCCAAGACTACCACTACCTGAACAAACACACCGTTCAGGATGCATACCCACTCCCTCTCATCTCCAATCTCATTGACAAGCTTTGGACAGCAAAGCACTTCACTAAGTTTGATGTATGTTGGGATTACAACAATGTATGTATCAAGGACAGCCACCAATGGAAGGCCGCATTCATTATCCACAAGGGGTTATATGAACCAATGGTCATGTTCTTTGGCATGACAAACTCCCCCACCACATTCCAGCATTTCATGAATAACTCATTCAGAGGCATGATTGCTGAGGGATGGCTTATCATCTACATGGATGACCTCCTTATTTTCTCCCCTGATAAAGCAACACACACAAAACATACCAAATGGGTACTACAGTGTATGGAGGAACTAGACCTTCACTTGAAACTTGAGAAGTGCACCTTCAACGCCTCAGAGCTGGAATACCTTGGAATAATCATAAAACCTGGTCAACTTGCCATGGACCCTGTCAAGCTTGATGGCATTGCCTCATGGCCCATGCCCACCAAGGTCAAGAATGTATGGTCCTTCCTTGGCTTTGCCAACTTCTATCACCAATTCATTCCCAACTATGCCATAGTCACATGTTCCCTTCTCAACCTCATGAAATAGAACCTCACATTCAATTGGACCCTAGCCTGCCAGCAGTCATTTGACTCACTCAAGGCACTCTTCCTTACCAAACTGGTCCTGAAAATGACAGACCCCTCTTGTCCCTTTGCCATTGCCACTGATGCCTTGAAGTTCACTTCAGGTACAATCCTCCTTCAAACCGACATCAACGGGGACTGGTATCCCTGCTTATACATGTCAACCAGCTTCTCTCCCGCAGAACATAATTATGATATTTACAACTGTGATCTCCTTGCAATCATCCAAGCCCTCAAGTCATGGTGTCACTATCTTCATAGCTCCTTGTTTCCCATCCAGGTCTTCATAGATCACAAGAACCTCACATACTTCCATGCTCCTCAGACTCTCAATTGCTGCCAGGCACATTGGCTTCTTGATCTGTTGGACTTTGATCTGAAAATAATCCACGTCCCTGGAAAACTCCTCACCAGTCCTAATGCACTCTTACACAGACCAGATCTCCTTCTCTCCAACAATGCCACTGACAATGAGGATACCAAGTTGCTTTCCCCTTCCCTGTTCATTCACCTCATTGATGCCTCGTTGCATCACCTCATTGCCACACACTCCACTGATGACCCACTGGTCATGACCCATCTCCATGCCCTTGAAACACCCTTGCCCATACAGCTTTGCTCCTATCTTTCTGACTGGAATTACTCTGACAGTGTTTTTACGTACAAAGGCCACATCTATGTTCCCATGGATAAAGCACTTCACCACTCCATTGTTGAGCATTGCCATGACCATGAAACTGCCAGTTATCTTGGTTACTTGAAAACTCGCCAACTGGTCACTTAGGATTACTGGTGGCTGGGCCTTGCCCAGTTTGTCCAGAAGTACGTCTCCAGCTGCTTTGTTTTCCAACAAAATAAGGTGAACACTCACCCCACTGTGCCTCTGCTTACCCCCATCCACTCCCATACTTCCCGTCCTTTCTAGCAGATCTCCTGTGATCTGATCACCAATCTCCCCACCTTG
Source organism: Phylloporus aff. rhodophaeus (assembly GCA_038094475.1). Classification (NCBI taxonomy): domain Eukaryota; kingdom Fungi; phylum Basidiomycota; class Agaricomycetes; order Boletales; family Boletaceae; genus Phylloporus; species Phylloporus aff. rhodophaeus. The sequence goes on from JBBPUD010000735.1 coordinate 4,183, forward strand.
GATGGCTTTGACTCTTTGCTGGTTATGGTCAACCATGGTCTTACTAAGGGGGTAATTCTTTGCCCCACTAAGAAAACATGCACCATAGAAGGAGTGACAACACTCTTTTTCCACAAAGTCTTTCTTTACTTCGGCCTCTACAACAAAGTTATCTCTGACCAAGGACCTTAGTTTGCCTCTACCTTCGCCAAAGAGCTTGGAAGGCTCTTGAACTATGACTTGTTCTTGTCTGCAGCTAGTGATGTCAAAGGCCTGGTCTAAAAGCCTTGAGCCGGTGAAGCTGAGCTCCTAAAGGCTAGGCCAGGCTGGGCCATGTTAGGGGCTTGGAGCAGCTTGGAGCCCATCTTGATATTTTGAGAAGCCATGAGCTTGGCCAAGCTAGGCCCCAAAAGCCCTGAAGCTGTGAGAAATTGAGCTGTACCTCATGCTGGATAGTGCTGTTAACTATAAATGGTATGTGGGTACAAAAACTTATTCTTGTTTCATCTCTTCCACCAATCAGATTGGATTGTTTACCTGCTGTTACTAAATTGCCATGTCCAACACTGAAGAACAGCTGCACCGGCCCAGACGTAACGCCACAGTATTTGCACATGTAATGTATGTGGACAATGCCACTGAACTGGAGCTTTCTTTCCACTGGAAGGCTCATGCAGCATGCAGCAGTGCACCACAAGCACCTGGTGACTCCAGTGAGGCAAGCACAAAATGGACTTGCAGAGTCCATGATGCAGTGGCCTTGTCCTCTGCTGAATCTGAAGCCAAGGTTCCCCCCAAAAAGAAGACTTTGAAAGGTATTGCTCAGTTGAATTTATCGCTATCTGATCTCACAAATGATTTGTAGGACATCAAACAGACTATGGTGTGCAAGCCAGCAAGTCTACCATGGATATGCCACCTACTGGGACCAATGGCCTGCTCAAGGATGTTGAAGTCATCAATGTGGACAAGCCAATCAAGCAGGGATGGGCTGAGCACACTCAAGACATCAATGTGCATTTCTCTGCTCCATATCTAAACTCAAACAGCAAGAAGGTGTGGCATTCTTACCATTTTTCCCTACCATTCTCCCTTTCTTCTCCCTTCTCCCCCACCATCATTTTCCCTTTTCTCCCATCATCATTTTCCCTCCAATGCTTTCTATTACAGATTGAGTGTGCAATCAATGAGTGGGGCATTGGCAAACAGACACAAATACAGTTTGAAGGAAAATCTTACAAGGCAGTATATGTGCACCATTTAAAGTAGCTCACCACATGGAAGACCTAGTCAGAAGAACATGCTGAAAATACAGGGGAACCTGATCTTTCCAAAAAGTTCTTACAGGACTTATTGGTGAATGGACGGTGAGTGCACTCCAAGCCTGGGTCTGAGTTGGTGCATGCTAACATTTTACCATACTGTTGGCAGAACTCATGCAGGAGTGCCTTTGGCTGGGAGAGAGAAGACTGAAGAAACAGAGTTATCTGAACAGTTCATGTTTAATGATTTCTAGGCCAATGCTGGGACAATTTAGTACTACTATGAAAACAATGTATCATGTTGCATTGCACACCAAAAAAGGTTTTTCTTGGCATGCAAAGATTTAAATCAAAAAGGGTAGAATGGACTGAAAGGACTATGCTGCCTACAGTAGCTACATGTTGGACATATCACTATGCTTGACACTTGACACCAGACCACTCAATGGCTGTTTGCACATGACTCCAGTAGCATGTTATATCCTTCGTACTTGATCTCCCTGGTGGCTTTAGACAAGCAGACCAGGAAGCCTTGGATTACAATCATTCCTATGTGGTCCATGTTGATGGCATTTCTATTCTCTCTGCTCCTACCCATCTCCTTCATAATCCTTATGTCTACCCTTCTGTGTTCCATTTCACCTGTTGCTTCCAATGCAACCGAGCTGGTCACTATCAAGATGAGTGCCCTCACTACATACCAATGCCCCCATTGTCTTGCTTTCACTCCTGGCCATCTCCAGTGCCTCTGTCTTATCCTACAATGTTCTACATATGTGTCAACAATGGGAACACAGACATACCCAATGCCCATGAGACATCTGCCTCCACTATAATCAGTTTGGCCATAGTGAGCCACAATGTCCTTATCTCAACATGCCTCTGAACCCCATGCCCACTGAGGATTGAGAGAGAACTCATTGAATAGGGTTGGAAAGTTGCGCCAGGAACACGACTTTACAAAGGAGGTAATGTTACAATTCTTTCACTTCATCGTCACATTCTTCTTTTTTCGCATCACATCTCTTACTTTGCCTTACCAATGCTTCTCTCTGAGCGTGATGAGCATACACTCATCATTCTAGGATGTTCCACACTTTGTCTATATAATTATTGATGACTTCTTTCTTCGCAGTGCATGACCAATTCCTGTTTTACATTGTGCCTGTTTCTCATTATGCTTGTTTTCTCTTCCTGTGTTTCCTTGATCTTGTTTTGGACAGCCTTCTCTGCAGTCCAGTTCTCTCGCACTGGCTTAGTATTCCAATCTTCCATCTTGTTCTCTGACATTCCATGCTGCACATTCACCCCATATACATAAATACTTAGACTAGACACTCAATGTACTCATACTAGATCTGCACAATACAAGTGTACATTTCGTGTCACCACCTAGTCTCCTTGAGCTCTCTTTGATGATGTTGTCATACCTCTTTGTGAGTGTCCCCCGTCAAATGAGTAACAATCAACCTTGTTCTTGCCTTGTACACTTTGTGTAACAATGATGATGGTGCTACCACTAGTGGTATTTTCAAGTTCTAATACTAATCTGCATATACCATTCAAATGTCTGCACTAGAAGGTAGATATGGCCCTAAGATTTGTGTGTAGACATGATTCCCCAAACCCAAGTCCAAGTTTGAGCCACAGAAGTCTGCCAAGTCAGCATAGCTAGGAGATAACATGTAAAGCACTATATCTGTGGCAAAACCTGCTACACCTCTTCATTTGTTGGTTATCAAAGTAAGCCAGTAACTAGATTGATGTACACATTACAGTATGTTGTTTGCTTTTGTCATGAGGAGGTCCTGAAAGATGCTCTCATGATACTGAACTTTAGTTAGTTGAGTCACCCAAATGTGTAGTCTAATGATGGACACAGTGTGTAGAGTGTTCAGTTGCACTGACTGTCATGCTGGGCACACCCTACCCTGTTCATGCTGAGAAATGGACAGGGGGCAAGATTGAAAAGATTAATAGTAGGCAAGGTGATGCTCAGAACATAGCTACCTGCCACAGTTCTAGGGTGCCAGCAAATTCATACTTTGCCCCCAAAAGGAAAGTGTGCTATTGGCTTAGCACACTTTCCTTTTGAGGTTGAGCCATGACCTTTTGTCAAGCTGCACAAGCCTTTAGAATTCAGGCAAGTTTACAAGTCACCTATCTAAGATTTTATGAAGGACACTGCACTAAAGTTTGACATTGGGTAACCAACAACACATGACAGTTCTTCCGAGTCATACCACAGAGTGCCAAAAGCATGTTACAAATTCAGTATTGGGCTCAAAGACATGTGTAAGAACACAAATAAATCTAATCTAATCTTCTATAGATCATGGGGTTGAGCCTGTGATCATGTAGTGCACTGGACATATTGACCATTAGGTTGAGTTGAAATCTATCCATCTTGTGCATGCTAGTACACTCCTTGCAAATCCATGTTGAACTCATTAGGCTCTTCCATGCCATCCACATCTGCCTTACAATATGTTAGCAAAGTTCTATCACTATAACAAAAACAAATACCTTCATCATCTGACAGACCAAACCTTGAAACCAACTTGTAATGTGGCATAAAATCAGACCCACCAACCTCACCAGTGACTTCGGTATCCAGTTCAATCACTGTATCATCTTCATCATCTGTATCATCAGGTGGATATGATACCATTCATGCCTTGGAGGACTAATAGATTGTGCTTGTAGCCTCAAATATACCATCCAACTTGGAGGCTGTTAGCTTCTTCACCAACTTGGCATACTGTTTGAACATGGCACCCCAAGCATGACCTGAAAACTAAGAACTCAACTGGTCTTCTACATCAGTCCTCCAGTTCAGAAGTGCACACTCTACCTGTAAGAGACACAATGAACAATATCCACAAGCACAATGTACCATATACAGCTGTTACCACCAGAACTAATGCCTCAAGCGGCACACCAAAATGAAATAGTTTGTCATATCCTGGCATGTTGACCAGTGCAATGTCCTTGATGTGTGCTGCAAGTGTATGGAGCACAAGTGGTCCATGATATGTCTTGACACCCTGTTGTGTGTTAGTATTATTTATAACCACATACAACCACAGTGCTTACCATTAATTGCCCTTTGTTATCTTCCTTGATTTTGGCATATAGAAAGAGGAATTTTGGACCAAGTGCTAGCTTGACGAATGTCTTGTGTACCTGAGGGTCTCTGTAATTGTTATCCAAAGCCCAGAGAACCTTCACCGCCTTAACAGCAGCATTTCGGATATGATTTCACTATTCATATATTCTTTGTATCATCTGGATTCACGGAGTATTAGTGCATGGCCCTAGGTATGAGACAACCCACCATTCCATATAATTTGTCCCTATCCATGAAGGTATATTTCCCAATGATATCTCCTTTCTCCTTGACCAACATATTCCAGATGTTCTGCATTGGGTCATGTAACTCGTCTAAATTCCAAGGATTCATCATGGTCCTAGTCCACCGGCATACAAGTAGTATGAAACAGTTTTGAATAGACAGTGTGTGCACAGAGGAAGGTCATGGTATCTGAGACATGACTTTGAGCCAGCCATAGATGTCACAGTAGCAATTCTGTTGCATGAATTAGGGTGAGGTTCCTGTAGCTCCTTGTGGATGATATTTATGAGCTGTATAGTGTGATAACTACAATAAAAAGTAATTTGAGAATATAAGAACTAACCACTCCAACCTTCACATGGCTGGTGTAGGGATTGATGACTGAGGGCTTGGCTGTGGTCTGGGTATCACCAAAGGGTAGGTGGCTTTCTTCTTTGTCTAGTAGCCCACTGAAATGAATGTTCCTCTCTGAGTTCTGTTGATTGAGAGGATCTGGGCCCTGTACGTGTCACATCTGGCTCAAAGAGCTTGGCTTACCAGTTGATGGTGTTATCCGTCATTGGTACTGTGGATTTAAGCCTCCCTGTGTCTTCTTAGCAGTCAATGGGATATGGGATATTGTGTTCTTGACCTGCTTGCTTGGCCTGGCATTCTCAGGCTCCAGTGACTCAGATGGATGTGATCTGTGAGTTCAACTTTGTTGAGTAACAATGCAAACTTCAGCTGACACTTACCCGATTACAGCTTTAGCATAAGTTCTCTTCAAGTCCCTACTACTGTGGCTGGGCTGGCTATTTGTGGGTAGACTCTGAGTAACAATAAGTTGCCTGCAAGCTGTGTCAATGGTGTTACAAGTAGCCTTTGAACCCTTTTTGGTAGGTAGTTTCCTCGTATCCTGAGGTAAGCCATCTCTCTGGACAGGCTCACCATCCACAGGCTTTATGATGTTGAGGTTGTGAGGTATATATGTTCCCCAGAGTACATTTCAACTTGACATACCTTTCCTTCCAGCCCCCTCTGTGGTGGGGATGACCCCATGGTGTACAAACTTTGAGGTAGGGTTAGCAAACAACTTATGCACATTGCTAACATTCTCTTGTGGCTTGTTCTCAATTACTGCCACTCAGAGAACTTTGCTATCCTGGCACTTCTTGGCATCTAAGGCAACTTTCTTGCAGGCAGTGCACTCACCTTGAATCTCACTGCTATTGTGACAAGTGGTTGGTATATCAGGAAGGCCAGGATGTCAATTCTGGTTGCCAGGGTAGGTGTGGATAAAATGAGGCTGGGGTATGGGCGGCATGGTTGTCACTGGAGGTAACTGGTTAGAGGTGAGGTTTAGACCTAATCATGCAGGTTATATGAATCTGACGAGAGTACACATGTTTAACATTCCTTTGCATTATCACTCCATTACACCTGCTTTGTTTACCTCCAATGGTTGTCAATAACTATGCTATAAACCTTTGTTTCACCCCAAAAGGTAGAACCTCTAGGCTGGTGGATATGCTGCTCATGTGGCTCCAAGGGTTGACATGCATGTGGCATCAAGCAATGGTCACCCTGCAAATATATGGTTTCCAGGAGGTTGTGAATATATAGCTCATGTGGATCTAAGGGTCTATACAAGCACTCTATCCATGTTATGCTGATATTGTGGTTACCAGACTAACGGTGCTTCAGCACAAGGATGTTTCCATGGAGGAGCTGATGATCAGCCACAGCAGGAGTCCATCTGAGTAGTGCCAGGTTGACAGGCATCACTCATCAGCAAATCCTGATGTGACTGTCCAGTACTGTCCAGTACTGGACAATGCCATAGTACTCATAGTGAGGGTCTATATGGACAGTACTGTTATAGTGCTATCATAGTAGTCATAGTCTGTTATAGTCTGTCAGTTTGTCATAGTATCATAGTGTCATAGTGCCATAGTCTACTCA